>CABHPH010089934.1:0-21540 GCA_902168325.1 Peromyscus nudipes
CTCTCACAGTACTGGATGTTGCTATTTAAGCTGCCAAGGGAGGAAAGCAATCAATAGTTCTACCTAGCTGTAACACTTGGGAACCACAGTAACAGCCAACCTGATAGGTATCCCCAATGGGGCAATGGTAGCACTTTCATCTTGGAGGTAGCCAACAGTTTTCTATTTTGACTTCAAGCTCACTCATAGGAGGGAATCCATACCAGGTACCCATGGCTGGAGAAATTATAGATCATAGAAGAGAACCTATTGCTCTTTTTCTAAACCAGTATAACTTCTAACTGTATGCTATATGATTATCTTTAAATCACTCATCAAAGAAGATTCTTTTTTGCAAAAGATCAAGATTATTACAATGCAATCTTATACCTAAGACTCAAGGATCATTTTTGAATGGGGGTAGAAAGAGTGTAATAGCCAGAGTACCAGAATGCCTGTTGTTAGATAGTGTCTTATAGACAGGACAAAGGTGATATTACCCATGAAACTGCAAAAATATGGTTGCTTAAACAGGACCTTCAAAAGTAAATAGTTTACATCTCAATATAGATGAAGGAAATCTCAGAGGGTTCCATTCCTAGTCAAAGAGCTACAGTCAATGGCTGCTGAGAGAGTTTCCCCAGGGATTCTAAAATAAATAAATGAATGAATAAATAAAGAAATACAATTAAATGAAAAGAAAAATAAGCTACTTCTTTGTAAGTGAAGCCACGAGGGTCTGTTGAAAGGGTATCAAGTATTTACTAAGATATAAAATGGGGAGCACATGCACTCAGGGATACAGAACAGCAGCCGTGGACCTCTGTTCTGCCTAGGGGGTTAATAGAACCAGCAGTCTGACCTCCAACCACCAAGAGAGAGAGATGAAGAGAGAGAGAGAGAGAGAGAGAGAGAGAGAGAGAGAGAGAGAGAGAGAGAGAGAAGTAGTTGCCAATGATAATGTCACTTGTGGAATTTAGATTTTAGATCTGCCTATGTGAATTTAGCCTGTATGTCACTGTTACCCTCATTCTGATTCTATGTGTGGCACACACACTTGACTTCATAGCCTCTTTAGGCAAGTTGTCCCCCTCTTTGCATATTGATGTGGGTACTGTGTTATCAGTTGCTCTGATTTTAGTCTCTGGGTGTTGCCATGATGTTATTTGCTTTGAGATTATATATGTAGGCTAGGATATATTATCTATGAATCTCATTTCCAGATGCTGAATATTAAACAAAAAGGTATTATCAAAGGGAGACAACTAATAGACTAAGAAATATTGGGGTTCACTCTTTTGGCTCTGTAATGCATTACATAATGAATCTTTGATACCCCAAAGATACTTTGGGGTATCAAAGATGTTACAAAAACTGAAATCCAGTGATGCACTTTAAAACCCTCTGAACCAACCAAATTTATTTTCTTTACCATTGGTGAGCATGAGCTGTTTTTATGTAGTGTCGTCCTCGGCAGCACACAGCAAACCATATTTTCTCGTAGGCAACCCATGGCTCTTTGGTAATAAATTACTAGGTAATAAACTTAGTCCAAGCTTCTTAGAGATAGAAAAGGCCAGAGAAATTCAGAAAAGCTCTCTAATAGGAAAATACTTTCTTAGGCAAAATCATATACAAATTCAAGATTTGTTTCTTCAGTATCTCTGGAGATGGGAGAGTTATTACCATACAGAATTAGTTTTCAGTATTCTATGAAAAATTTTAGAAAGGTCAAAGCAAAATGTCGCTACTTCAAATTCCATTCTCTTGTCCAAATTGAATTCTCATTAGTAACACAGAGCCAGCTTCTACTCCTCTACATAACGGGTTTGACAAGAAAGAGTTGGTAGAGTAGAAATGAGCCAAAGAACAACCAAAGAGAAGTAGGAAAGTGTGAACTCATTGATGTTTCTGCTGAGGGTTTTTTGGTGTAGGTCTGGTCTAGGGCCACAGCAGACATGTGAAAAGCATGTACTCAATGATGGTTATGCTGAGGACCTTATGATACAAATCTGGCCTGATCCCAGAGACAAAGGAAGAAGGTGAGTGTTTTCAATTCTTATATAGATTCCTTCAGTTACTTCTCCTTCAACATAATGATTAATTTGAAGTTCTCGGGAATTATAAGATACTTTTGGAGAGCCGGGCGGTGGTGGTGCACGCCTTTAATCCCAGCACTCGGGAGGCAGAGCCAGGCGGATCTCTGTGAGTTCAAGGCCAGCCTGGGCTACCAAGTGAGTTCCAGGAAAGGCGCAAAGCTACACAGAGAAACCCTGTCTCGAAAAACCAAAAAAAAAAAAAAAAAGATACTTTTGGAGGAGATAGCATATAAGAGAGAAGCACACATGGAACAACAGAACATAGATAAGTACGACTTTATAACATTATGCTATTGGGTTTCAGTTTGTTATGCATCCTGTGAAAGAAAGAAGACACAACCTCAATACTATCTCTGGGTATCACTAAAGGCTCAAGAATTCCACCATGCAAGGAAAGGAGGAATTTATTTTCTACCTCTTCTTATCATTTCATCATCTATTGTCCAGGAACTTACACTTATTTCAAACCAACAGAGGAGTGGGTGTATCAAAGGTGTGGGTATAACACATGTGTACTTGCTGGTTCCTAACTGGAAATATTTCCACTCACATTTCTATTCTTCCTGGCAACTCACATTCTGCCTTCAGTTTCAGGTGTTAGCCCACATATCATCTGCTCAGCAGACCATCCTTGTCACTTTCAATACCTAGCTGTCTCACCCCTACCTACCCATTTCTCTGGGTTGGGTAGCTGCTTTACAGTACTTGATAAGAGTTTTGCTGCTCTGATATTTATCCTCTGATCTATCATAGCTGTTAATGTCCTTACTTAAGAACATGTAACTTTGACGAAGTTCTGGAGTTCATTTTCCTGCTCACTTTCATACATTCAGAATTTTTAGCTGAACTTATAATATGATTCATGCTCAATAAATACATGCTGGATAAATAAATAAGGAGAAAGAGCAGAGCTTTGGGGCTCTGTTCTTGCATTTATAATTGGGTTCTGTTTTACTTTTCCAAGTTGTTCAGAATTTTTCTTCTTTCTTCCAGGTTTAAAAATACTTCATTCCATTCATGATATAGCCCATACTCACATCTTTGGAAATGCTCTACTTTAATTTTCTTTCTTTCTTAAAATATTATTCTTAGCACAGAACACAGTGTATCTTTGGCTCAGCAAGCTTGGTGGCCCAAAGACTTAGTGAGGGTGTGAAATGTTTCATTTTTACCCCCAATGTTACTTAAGCTCTGGAAATGGCAGAATCTACCTGTATCCTTTGTTATTCTTTTTATGTAGATAAACTTCCAGTTATTTTCATGTGTTTGGTTTTTTGGACTCTGCTTCTTTATTTACTCAAATTATGATTCAGGAGTTCATTAAGCAAAATAATGTCATTAGTTCTAAGTTTGCTGTGGGTCTTTTGGCATACAGTTCCTTCTTGTATCCACAGCTAAGTGTTACCCTGTACAATAGATCACACATTAACTTTTCCCTCTATCATTTTTATTGAATGCTCATTTAAAAGTATTCTGATAGGGGTTGGAGAGGTAAGTTAAGCCAGTAAAGTACTTATCTACTAACCCTGAGCACCTGAATTTAATCCTCTGATACTTACGTAAAAAGGCAAGCGAAGTGGCGCACAGTTTTATTTCCAGCACTGGAGAGCTGGAGACAGGTCGATTGTTGAGACTTGCTGGCCAACCACTCTAACCTCCAGAATACTGAAGACTGTCTTAGAAACAAGTTGTTTAGCAATCTATGGAACAAAATCTGAGATTGATTTCTTATATCTAAGTATGCATCACATGCACATATACAATGCCTCCCCTGCCAAGTACACTGAGGACTTTGATTTTGAAAGACAGTCAGGATATGTATGATTCCCACTGTAGCATACTGTTATGGTTCCTAGATTACTGGATAATCATTACTTACTATTCTTGCATGTAAGATAGATATTGTAAGTGTTCTTCAATAGGTCTTGCAGTTTCTAAAGCCTTGTCTGAACATTATTTTTTATATACTACCTCATTCTATATTTCTGAAAATGTGTAGAGATTAAATTATTCTTTAATTGCAGAGTACTTCGTGATTTAAATGAATCCCACCGTGAATATATTTGTTAAGTAGTAACAAATTAATTCTATTCATATATAACACTGCTTCAAATTAATTCATTTTTCTCTGATGTAATTATAAGCAGTGTGCTTCATTATTAATCACCTAGATAAAGGATAAATCACCAGAGACACTCAGAAATGTCCATGATTTGAAATTGTGATTTGGATAACATTTTACTTGGTGGCTTAGTCACTGCAAAAGTCAAGCATTGGACAAAATATTTTTTTCCTTTGAGAAAAATCAATGTCATTTTTCTGCAGGACTACCCTCATTTAGGGACTCTAGTTCATTATCATGGCATCTGTTGAGATGAACAGATGTGGCTAATTTTATTTATTCCTTTAATGATTATTCATTATTTAGACCCAACAGACAATAAAAACTAAAAAGCCCTTAAAGGATTTTAGATTAAAAAGAAATGTCCATGCTTACATCACTCCAGATTTTTTTTTTTTAAATATAGGCTGTCTTAGTTTGGTTTCTCTTGTATTGACTAATAGCAAATTGGGGAAGAATAGAGTTAACTTGGCTTTCAGGTTGTGGTCCATTGTCAAAGGAAGCCAACACAGGAGCCTGAAGCAGTAAACATGAGCGATTACTATTTATCAGTTGGCTCTCCCTGGCCTTCTCAGATAGTTTTCTTATATAACCCAAGCCTACATGCCTAAGAATGACACTACCCACAGTGGGATGGGCCCTTTCACATCAAGTGCCAGTTTTAAAAATGATCCACAATCATGGACACAAACCAATCTGATTGAAACAATTTTCCAGTTGAGGTTCCTTTTCTTCAGGTAACTCTAGGTTTGTGTTAAGTTGACACTAAAGCTAACTGTTACATGGATGAACTTTGACACTAATTGATATGCTACTACTAAATTTTAAATATAACTAAATTGACTCTAACTTTCCATCTTTATGCCTCTCCTCTGACATTACTTATTATTGATCAAAAGGCTCAAAGTGAAAGTGCTCACTATGAACTTTCTCCCCAGCATCGGTTTCCACAGTGAAGCTCTGACAGCCTACAGAGGGACTTGTCCAGTCCTATTGTACAAAATTGGTTTACATATGCCTTACATTGGGATAAACTCTTTGAATTTATCATTTTCTAGCTTTAATGACATGAATTCATCCTTCTGCTTCCCCAGTTTAGGCTCATTTGGGAAGGTTTTGATGAATTTCCCAGGTTTTTCCTAAAATCTGGTCCCTATATTGAAAGAAATACTTTTGAAATGTTTATTACTACTAACGTGGATGTGTTCATCCATGCACACGTATGCCAGGACATCCATTTGGAGATCAGAGGAGAAATTTCCAGAGTTGGTTCTCCCCTCCACCATAGTTTCCCTGAACTAAACTCAGGACATCAGGCTTACCCAACAGATAATTTTACTGTCTGAGCTATATCACTGTCCCTGAAAGAAATACTTTTATTACTTACCTATTATATGTAGACAATATGAGAAATAGACATTTTATTTTTCTTAATAGCCCTGACCCTGGAGAGAGCATTTTATTACTGTTCTTATGATGGGGAAGTAGAAATCACACATGTAAGGAATATGCCCAGTGATAAAGCTAATATACGGCAACATTATCCAGGCACTTTCATTTATTGGTCCCAACCATGTTAATTAAATTAAAATTTGCTACATTTCCTGCAAATGTGAACTAATAAGTGGAGCCTGTAAGCACAGATTGAGATAAGCTTAACATTTCATCCTGGAGAGAGATCAATGAAGTAGTGACATTGGTTTTTAGTAGACATTTATGCTGATAGTAGATGCCCACCCCAGGAAGAATCAGTCACAGTCAGACTTAAGACAACTCTAGAAGGTACATAGAAATTCTACTGCTCTCAAATGTCAATCACAGAATATTTATCAAGAACCTACTGGGCATTCAATGCCATGTTCTCTTCCACAGAAACAACTGTAGAGACCTGTCTCTGAATATGAAAAATACTGTCACCTAACCACAGAAAACAGATATTCTGTAGAAAAAGCAGGAGTGTGAATGAATGTGGTCATTTTGGAATGAAACTTAGTAATAGATTTTGGTTTTCTATTAGCATATATAAATCATACACAATCATGTTTCATTATGACATTTGTACTTTGATCATAAAAAATGTGGTCATTCTGACCATACTGCCTATTACCCTGGCTTGTCCCCCTCCCTCTCCTGCTGATCACCTTCCCTTTCATAACTATCCTCCATTCTACTTTTTATGTATTTGTTATTTTGTGTGAGCAATGAGTGTGTAGAGCTGTCTACAGAACCATGTATGAGAGTTTGTTTACAGAAGCATGAACATCTTATCACTTAACAATGGTTCTTTCCCCCTTTCCTCCCCCCCCCTCTCTCTCTCTGTGTATTAACTAGTAAATGGATGCAGATACATATCAGGAAGGAGTGAGGTACCTGAGCCCATCCTTGCTCCATGATAGAACATGGTCCAGCCCACACATATGCAGGTTAATTATAGGAATTATGAATCTAGGAGTGCAGACCCCATGCCTTGTTCATGGTCACTGTTCCTCACTTCTCCCCAGTCTCTCCCTGTTCTTATGTTCTTTCTGACTCTCCTTTCATGATTTTTTTTCCAGAATCTTGGAAGGGGGTGACATAGATGTCCAGTTTACACTCATTTGTTCTGCATACTTTAACCAGTTACTAACCTCTGAAATTTTGTGGTTGCCTGTTAGATGTTGTACACTGAGATACTTTTCTATATTGAATCATGTCAGGGACCCTGAAATGTTGCCAATAATACCATTTTGATGGATAAGGAAATTAAGCCTCTTGCCTCGAGCCATTCTGCTCAGGAGTTGGGTGATGGTTGTGGAACTAATGATTTGAATCAAAATCATTTGAATAAAAATTTCTGTATCTTTTTCCAGTAGAGTCAGCTAGGGCCTAGGTTGGATGCAGATCTAATATTTATCTATAATCAACATCATGTCCCATATTAGTTTATTAAATCCTTCCAGAAGTATAGCTCTTAGTCAGGAATCAGAAACAGTTGGAAATAAAATCTGACTAGAACTGAAATGCTTCTCAAAAAGGACATTGGAGCACTGACCAATGTGAAAAATGCAAGAGAAAGTTTGTTAAATATTCTTTATCTCTGGCTCTCTTTCAGTCTCTGTGAGGATAATAGAGAGGTGAGAAGAGAGTAACAGGTTTTGCAGGATAGTAGTTAGACTTTTCTTTGGGCTGCCAGCTCCCAAATAACGACACTGAGACTTATTAATTATGAAAGCTCAGCCTTAGCTTAGAATTGTCCCCTAGCTCTTATAACTTAAATTAACCCATTAATTTTAATCTATATTCTGTCAAGTGGCTCATTGCCTCATATCCATATTGCTTGTTCTGCTTCCTCTGTATCTGGCTGGGGACTCTGCCTTTCTTCTTCCCAGAATCCTCCCTGTCTCCAGAAGTCCTGCCTATACCTCCTGCCTAGCTATTGGCTGTTCAGCTTTTTATTACACCAATCACAACAATACATTTTCACATAGGGTACAAATATACCACAACACGGGATGGATCATCACTCATCCTAGTCAGGATCAGACAAGTGGTCCATACATTTTTTTGTAAACAATCTGCTTTCCCTGCCTCCTCCTCCCTTGCCTCCTACTTTTACTCCTCTTTCTCTTTCTGGCCTTTTCCTCCTTTTCTTTCTCCTCTTCCACCTTGTACTATGTATACCCCTCCTCCTCATGCTCCTCCTCTTTCTTCTCCATGTCCTTATCTGTCTGTCCTCCTACTTGTCCTTTTTCTCCTCCACCACCTCTTCATCTACCACCAGCATATCCTCTTCCTCCTCCTTCTCATCATCTTCCTCCTCCCTCCTTTAGTTCAGTACTGGTGAGAAAACACAGGAACTCCTGCATGCTATGTGGGTGCTCTTACCTCTGAAGGACAGTTCCAGCCTTTCTGGCTTCCTTTACACCTTTCATACGAATTGGCTTTTGCTGAGTTGCAAACAGCCCAGACTTAGCAACTTGAACACTACTTTTTTTTTTTAATTCAGTGGATTCTTTGGATGGTTCTGAGATGGGAAAGTTTCTCTGGAAGTCATTGGTTGGTTTGCAATTTTGCACATTCTCACATAATATACATAACTAGGGGCAAGTTTGTCTCTTCTCTTCTATTATTTTTATACTCATATTTATGAGCATAAAATGAGTTTATGTTTCAAGAAGGCAAAAGCAAAAAAACAAATGTCCAGGTTTCTTGATATTTAAGATGAAAACTCATCTGAAGTTACTTCTGTTTCATCCTTTTAGTCAAATGATTTTCTAAGACAAGCCAGTATTAAATGCATAATACAAAAATCATAACCTTCTATACATGGGAATAATTACAAAAATATATTGATTGTCAGTTTGACTGGATGGAAAATTCACCAGTAAAAACTTCTGTATATATCTGTGAGGGAATTTCTTGACTATGTTAATTGAAATGGGAAGACCCATCATAAATGTGACTGAAACCTTCTGGTGATGGCCTACATATAGGTCTAAGGGAAAATGTTTTGCCTTTTGCCTACTGGTTTAAAGTCCCACTGGTTAGTTCATGTGCTCTATTGCTGTCATTCCTGCTGCTGCCATTATTGCTGACATCAGAACCTCATCTCTACAAACTTCTGACATGTTCTCCAGCGATTGTCTACTCTGTGCCAGATTGAGACTGGTAAAGCACCAAGCCTTGTGGACTGAGCAGGGGCTGAAGAAACACTGACCAGTGGCAAGACTGCTCTCTTGGATATAAAACATGCTCATCAGCTTTCTTCCTTTTTCCTTCTTGCTCTATGCCTGTCAAAAATTTCCCTCTATATCTCTTGTTACCAAGGAAAATCTCTTAAGAACTTGAACAGATATTAAAAAAAAATAACTTGACGTTTTCAAGGGAAGATGATTGGCACACTTATAGTAGCAATCTCTGTCTGACTACACCTGTCAAAAATGCCTGATTACATTCATAGGGCTAGCGTTCAACAAATTTAGATATACTATATTTAAACAATGCCAAAGACAAATAGATTTCCTGTGTGTTTATCTTTACAATTGACTTCTCAATAGAAAGGGCAAGACTTTCAAGTATTTTTTTATCACCGTTATTGTGTGCTTAAAATGCAACAAAATTTAAGTGGAAATTTTAGTAATTGTAGTAAACGATGGTAATGATACTATATATTTAATATTCAATTATTTATTTACTTTTATTTGAGTGTGTGTCTGTATGTGGGTAAGAGCACACGTATGCCAGTGACAGTGGAAGCCAATAGAGGTCATCAGATCCCCTGGAACTGGAGCAATAAGAGGTTTCAAGTTGCCAAATATGGGTGCTGGGGTCTGAAATTGGATCGTGTGGAAGATTAGCAAATACACTTAGCCACTGAGTCACTTCTCCACTCCTGATGTTCCTATTCTTGTTTACCATGTGAGAAAACCAAGAGTAAGAGGTCTTAAAACTTAACAAATGATAGATCATTAATTTCAAAACAGTACACTTCAACCCATAGCCAAGCACAGCACCCTGGAATTAATATTTCCAGAACTGAGTATCTCAACTTAGTCATCTTCAAGGCAGGTTGGATTTTCAACACTGCATTCAGAGCTCCATCCTTGTTATTTTAAAAATGAAAATATGACTAACTTTGAATATAGGTAAGAAAAAATATGTGTTGACAAGCAAAAGATTTTATCTAGTACCATTCAAAACTTTTGAAAAACATCATGTAATTAGTAGATGTTACTGCTCTGTATATACTGTGGAGAGTATATTTCATATGATTTTTGAAGAAGATGTTGAGATAAAACTAGAGACATAATAACCTCACTTTCAGCATTTCATACCTTTACAAGATCTCAAGTGCACATTATAAAACTAAAGGTAAGGATTACTAAGAGATGCCAAACAATAATGCAGTTCACCAACATTCCATGGACTATTTGAGAAAGGCTGCTCCATAAAAGAAATGGTATAGTTTAGAGACACATGTACATGTAAATAATGCTATTGTTCACTATGCTTTAAATCATATTTTATGCATATATTCTATGGGTGTGTAATTAATTATTAATTCAAATATCTTTTCTGTTGAGAGTTGTCTATTTGTTTCTCTACGGTAAGATAATACTCTACTAAATCAGTTTCAGAGGTTTAAACCAAGTAAAAAACTCATTTGTGTCAACCCGGTTGTTACCTGATTTGGGTCAGTCTACTCTTAGATAAGTCTGATGTTGCTGACCTAAATAATTTGAATCATTATGATTCAGCCTGCTAATAAATTAGCATTCATTATAGGAATTTGTTTTATAATCTGGAACACAATATTATTGGCCTGTTCATAGCCATATCCTATGATATAAAATACCTGGTGAAAAATGTTATGGGGTGCACTGTTTCTGGATTCTTGAAACAGTGTCAGGTTACTAAGAGAATTCAGCTTGTGTGGCCCAAGGAAGTATATGTACAATGGTAGATGGAAATCATGGGGAGCTTTTGGTTACGGATAATGAAGGGTTTTCTAATTGTCTTAGATGTCCAGCAATGCCTCAGGAAGCAATAAATTACAGTTCTCCAATCTTAGGATCTGCTGACGCAGAAGGATTTGAGGAGCTGAAAGGATCATGGAACTCAGTTTTTCAACATGTATGATAAAATCTGCTAAAATGCTTATTCTGTGTTTATGGCAGAATAGTTTCCTCTGTGTGTGTATGTATGTGAGTGAATGAGTGTGTGTGTGTGTGTGTGTGTGTGTGTGTACATACTATGAAATATTTCTCCATGTAGGTGTGCCATGTATCTAGTGCACTAAATAAGTCAGATTAATAAGTATATATGTTACCTTAAAATTATGTTTTTTTAATGGTGGATACATACAAAATCTCTTCTAGTACTTTGAAATAGACCTTTCGATCCATTATTCCCTAAACCCTCATTATAGCATACATTACCTCTTATTTCTTCTCATTTATGTATCACTGTTTCTTTATAGCATCAGTATTATTTACATACTTCTTGCTCACTACTTTCCCCTTAACTATGCTTTAAGCTTGCTCATAGTCATGGCCTTACAGACATTTTGCTGGCGTTTTAGAGTTTACGAATCAATGAAGTGCCCTGTATCCATATGAGAGTTGTGACTGATATTTAGCAATCTTAAACACACACACACACACACACACACACACACACACACACACACAGTTAGACTTAGATTCAAGTATTAGTTCTGACAATAAGTCAAATTACTTACACACAGTGATTCCCAGTTTACTCATCCAAAACCCAACTGCCTTATACGGACTCTTGCAAAGATCTAGCGAGTACGTTACTTTAATGGTAATTATCTCATGATTGTAGATCCTAAGCATTCATTTGGGCTTGTAAAATTTGTACCTCCTTTACCTGGTTCAGTCCATAACAAACATGTACGTGCATAAATTATGTGATGTTTCGTTTTTCATCACTTTTGATGGGTCTTCTCGAGCTCCCAGGTTTTTGCATTATTGTTCCTTAGACTTTAGCAGAGATGAAGGAGAGCAATGAAAGAGATATCTTGACAGAGTGAACCATTATGGGGTTATGGAAAAATCTGGAACTAGGGAAATACCAAGGAACTCTCAAGGATGTCCCCAGCTAAGACTCATAGCAGTGGTGGACGGGGTGCTTGAACTAGCCTTTCACTGTGCTCAGATTGGTGTTTACCCTAATTGTCATCATAGAACCCACATCCAGTAACTGATGGAAGCAGATGCAGAGCCCCACATCTAAGCCTTGGCTAAGCTCCTGGAGAGAGCAAGGGGCTGGGGTCAGGATCATGATGGGAAAAACCACAAAGATAACTGATCCAAGCTATTGGGACCTTGGACTCTGGACTAACAGCTGGGGAGCCTGATGGTGCTGCACCAGGCCCTCTGAATGTGGGTGACTTGATGTGTTTATGGATCCCCTAGCAATGAGACCAGGGCTTATCCCTGGTACATGAACTGGCTTTTTAGAGCACATTCCCTATGGTGCAATGCCTTACTCAGTCTTGATGGGGGGAGGGGGGCAGGGGTTGGTCCTGCATCAACTTGGTATGCTAGCCAGTATTGACTACCAAAGTAAGGCCTTATGCCCTATGAGGAGGGGTGGGGGTGGGATGGAGGGGAGGTGGGAGGGAGTGGGAAAAGGGGAGGGAGTGAGGGCAGGGATTGGTTTGTAAAATGAAAAAAAAAATTAAATAAAAAGAGATAATAATAATAAAAAAGAATTTAGCTTTCTGCCTTTTCATTCATGGTAAACTCACATATGCCAGAGCTTCAAAACTGTTGTTCCTCTGAAATTTGTGTATGACTGACACTTTAAGTTTTAGAGGTGTTTCAAATGCCACACATCTGAAACTCAGTTTCTTCTTAGGTTCCAATGAGAATATTTTTCTTCATTTCATGGGGTTTTACCACTTAATCACCCATGTATAGGAGTCTGCTTGGATTTTATTTTCCATTTCCTCATAATTTTGGAAATGAAACAATACAGCATATTTTGGGAATTCTATTTCCTGATTCTACAATTTTCATGACGTACCTCAGTGATTTCCTTTATTTCCACATTTGCTTCCAGAACTTTCAGTAAAACCACCCAAATCTTGGCATGAACTACTGTAGTTACTAATATGCCCAGATCGCAAGGACCCCAAAAAGACCACCATGGAGATAGAATTCTATATGTAAAAGCAAAGAGCCTCTATTTTCATGCTCGGAGTGTGGACTCTGTGCAAAGCAGCCGTGAGAGCAGAGAACCCTGAGCCCAGACAGGGTGTGGTTTTTATCATACCAGAGGATGGAGTGAGTGGATTTCCAGGGTTCAGGACTGTGATTGGCTGACATTTGTCTAGGGGTATAGGGAATGTTTGGAATGTCAGGTATTTCCCCTTAGATGCAGGCCTTCCTGGGTGGGGTCAGCTTATGGCTTTTCCTGGGTTCAGGTTTTGCCTGCCAGAAGCTGTGTCTGGGCTTCTAAGCCTGTCATGGCAGCTGTGTGGTCAAGCTGTTTTGGGCTATCCCCCAACAGTTACCTCTTCATGGATTCCCCTGATAGCCCTTTATCTACTGCAGTTTATTCTTCAAAGACCAAATAAATATTTTCCTTTGCTTTGTGGTTCATTAAGACAATAATAAATTTTGTTTTGAAATAATTATAATAATTGTAGACTCTTCAAGAAGTTGTACAATAATAGTTAAAATATCATTTAAAATAATATTTTTAAAGTTCATATCTGGTTATGTCTCTGTCTTGCTTAAACTCATTTAGAGGTTTCTTACTTTCCTTAGGATAATAAATATTGTCATTGTGGCTATTAACCTGAGTATACCTCTGATCTCCTGTTTCTTTAGCTTCCTTTTTATTTTCCTTCTCCTTTCAACTCATGATGCTCCCTTTTTTTCTGAATTTCTGTTCCTTTCCTATCAGAAACTCCTTCTGGCCTAATCCCCTTTCTATGTGCTACTTTCTGCTGACCCCTCATCAATCCATTAACCCTAAATCCTCAACCTAGAGTTGATTCCTCTTTGAATTCTTATTTATCTCTCACTTTTCTTACTTTTTTTTCAAATCTGTGTAAATAAGAGAATAATAACTCAAAAAGTGTATTTTCTTAGAAAAGATATGTTTTAATTAAAACATAACTATACCACTCCCTACTTCTTCCTCCCTCTAAACTCCCCCATATCTCCCCACTCCCTTTCATAGTGATGGTCTCTTTTACTTTGATTTATGTATGTTGTGCCTGCTTTTGCTGCATGTATGTATATGATTTCAAGGTTGATGGGTTTGTATTATATAATCAGTTTGGGAGCTCCTTACTTGGAATGACTAACTTCCTATCTCAGCAGCCTTTAGTTGCTGCGGTTCTTTACCTAGGGGTGGGAAAGCATGAGATTTCCCCCTTTCATGTAGCATGTCTATTGATATTGCCACTGTTCAGTTCATTTTTTTCTATACACCATCAACTTGTGAGCTTCTTGTTTGTATGGCCATCTTTATAACTGTACTATAAACTGGCTTATTATCTTCATGTCACTGCCATGCAGATAAGTAGATATCTTAGAGTTTTCAGATCAATGAAGTGCTATGTGTCCGAGAGAGAGAGAGAGAGAGAGAGAGAGAGAGAGAGTTGTAGTGGATATTTACAACTTCATTTTAAAAACTCAAGAGCTCAAACAATTACACTTGCATTTAAATATTAGTTTGGTCAGTTAATTCAATCAAATTGCTTACATATACTGAGACACAGTCTACCCATCCAAAACCATGTCACATTTTGCAGACTCTTGCAAAAATCAAGTGGGTAAAAGTATAGAATCACTATAGATAAGCAGTCAGGTCTTTGGTACAGTGCTTTTTAAAATGTGTTCATTAGGAAAGCAGCTATGCACAGCAACACATGAGGAAAACCCAAAGAATACAATCCCTCAGTACTCCCCAGAATATACTATACCTTTCCTTCACTTTCCAAATAATATCATGAAAATTTATGATCTTGGAATTTTTATGAGACTTTTTGTACTATATTCTCTTTTATTTCTTATTGGATTTCAGTTTAATATTCAAAATACAGCTTGAAGCTTCTTTTCCTCTTGTCTTCATCATACTGTGAAACACGATAAACATCAACTCCCTGGGGTGAGATCCTTTTATAGTTTACTAATCTAAGCAAGACAGCTTCTCTTTAGGGTGAAGTTTGAAACTTACATGAACCCAGTTTTGACCCTTAGAATACAGAACAGATAGTAAAATATCCTAAGGCCTGGTAAGTACAGCTCTGCCATCAAATAGAGCCAGTTTTTGTAATTGCCACTAAATGGGAAAAATCAGAATCATTTTAAAAACAGTTGTGGTCTTAGAAGCCTAATGAAATTGCCTATGAATGATTTCTGAATAAATTTCCATGTAAACAATGGGAACACTGGCAAATGTCACCAGAATCAAGGTTTTGAGGCCTCTGGAAATATGGCCTGGGAGATACAGAGGAATGCTAACTGAAGAAAAATAGCTTTTATAACCTTTGTGAAAATAAAAGGCTTTGTGGTATTTGACTTGTTCTAGCCTTATTACACTAACTTGGAATCAGCCTTGAAAACCAATACCTACCAGTTTTGCTGGAAGCCAGAATACTAGATCCACTGGAAATGGAAGAAATGGGTTGGAGCTATCTTAAAACAAAATTTTTAGTTTGTTGTTTTAATGTGATTTGTTTAATGATTTCCTAAAATATTCTTTTCATGAATCCATCATTTTTTGACTTGACTAAATGTTTTATCGATGCAAACAGCCCTTCCCCTAGAAGCCCTTCCCAAATATAAGCAGAGATGATTACTTAATATTATGGATCACTCAGGTGGTTAACAGCAGTTGAGTCATGCATTAGTCTAATATTTACACGTCCATAAAGAGCTTCACTTGCTCTGCCATGTATTGTGAGTCTAGAAGGTAACACACATATGTAGTCAGAAGTCTTCTCCAGTCCCACCAAGCCCCCACAGTCCTCCATCCCACTTATAAAATAATCATTCAGAAGCTTATATTAATTTTAACTGCTCAGCCATTAGCTCAGGCTTATTACTGACTAGCTCTTACATTTAAATTAACACATAATTTTCATTTATGTTTAGCCATGTGGCTTGGTACCTTTTCTCAATTCTGCCTTCACATCTTGCCTCCTCTGTGTCTGGCTGGTGACTCCTGACTCAACCCTTCCTCTTCCTAGAATTCTCCTCAACTGCTTGCCCCAGCTATACTTCCTGTGTGGCTCCTGGCCAATCAGAGTTTCATTTATCAACCAATCAGAGCAACATATATTCACAGCATACAAAAATACATCCCATAGCACTTCCCTTTTCTGTCTAATCAAAAAAGAAGGTTTTAACTTTAACATAATGAAATTACATATAATAGAACAGTTATCAAGCAAGAATTACAGTTACAATATCTAGTCTATTTGTATTTGGCAAAATTAAAGAAAACGTTCTATCTACCCTATACTTGTGAGTCTACAGTTTCATATTTAATTTATCTTTTATCATAACCAAGGAAAAGTATAAGCATCTAGTCTTCAACTACATCAAAGACCTCAGAAGGATATGATATTACCTAAGTACACAGGAAGTCCATTGTAAGCAACTTGTAAAAATCTAGAATGAGAGAGACAGCTGGCTGCCTGGACAGTCACTCAAAGTTTCTCTGTAACATTGGGACTTCCATTTTCAGCCTATAAGCCTAGAGTCTCTCAGTTACTTCTCTCTGTGTCCTGTAGAATGTCTGGCAGTCCCCTCTGCGAAGCAAGAACCCAAAGGACCATTTTGGCTTGTTTTGGCAAATTCAGTGGTCATTTTACAATGGGTCCTCTATGTCCAGTTTATACAACATATCATCAGCAGTTTACACAAGAGCAGTTTCTTGTCCAAATGGCTATTTTTGCCAAGAAGAAGATAAACTCCATATGGAGCATCTTTGATGCCCATCTTCTTCTTTGAAGTAAATCGGTGCTGCCAGGAGCAGACATGTCTCTCTTTCCATGAAGTCTAAGTTTTTAAACATTTTAAATGCCATATTCTGTAGGTCTTTGAAGTGATTGAAGATTACTTATATAATTGAAATATATCTATGTATACCTAGAAAACTAAACTAACATGACTGTAAGTTTGATTATCATAGATGACTAATTATTAATCTGTATTTCTTAATTATATATTACAATTACAAATGAGCTACACAAACATACCTTAAATAAGAGTAGAAATATACATACAGTATAACAAAATTAACTTTAAATTTGTATCAATAAACTAAAATCCATAGCAATGTAAAACATTTTTAAACAAGCTGTTGCTCTTTAAAAGTAGGTTCAATAATCTACCCTGTCATCCTATCATATCTGTACTATCCCTTTTCTTCTTTAGAAATAGATTTCACTTATAATCAATTCCTTTAAATAAAAATAAACATTTAGAAACAATATTTTGGGAATTTGGGTGAAGTTTCTCATACTACTGCCTGCTGGATGAAGGTGCTGGCTATCCTATGGGGATCCTGAAAAAATTAGGAATTATGGTCAAGTCCTGAATGGAATAGTCTGTGAGGCTGCATTGTCTGAGACAGTTGCCTTGAAGCTATTTTTGGATGTTGGATCATCTGGGCCCTGGTGTCATCGGCAACCTTTCAGGGAGTCTTGGCTGGTCAAACCATATTAGCTTGGAAGCAATCCAAAGGTTCTCATCTTCTGTGGAAACAAAAGCAGAACCTCTTTCCCAAAGCAACATATCCTTATACATAAATTTCAAAGTCAAGATACCTTTAAAATACACATATTGGTTTAACTGAGCAGCCTTTACAATCAAATGTCTTTCTGCATTTAAAAATCCCAAAAACTATAATCCAGACTCTCTGTGTGATTTCCATCTTTATATGGCTTATTTTTTATATTACTTTTACTGTCTCTTTAAAGACTTTATTTTTTAAAACTTTCTATTTCTTTATATAACTGCCTATATTCCTTTTCCTCTCTCTTTGAAGCCTATGCATGTTTTATACACATTGTATATTGTTTAGAAGTTTATTTTAGACTGCAACTGTTCCCTGAGACAGAGCCTGCCAGCACCCAATAGGACTAAGAGGTGAGTCTCTATTCTCATACCCAAACACCCCAGCCCCTAGGTTTGGGGCCCAGGGGCACAACCCTGCTCCCCTACACCACCACCCATTGCAGTCCCAGTTTCAGGCCAGTTGGCAGGCAGACCTCCTGCAGATAGGTCAGGCTACCATCATCTACCATGTGATAAGACTGTAGCTACTCCCTGAGACAGAGCCCCCTAGAGCCAATTGGACTAAGAGCTGCTCCCTGAGACAGAGTGCATCAGCATTGACTAGACCAAGAGCTCCCACTAGACAAAGAGTATTGATCAGACCAAGAGAGGCTCCCTTAGACACAGATACCACTTGCACCAAGTGGAGAAAGAGATGGGTAGACGCCAGTGCAAAAATACAGTCAACAACATAAAAATCAACATGGCTCCATCAGAACCTACATCAGCAAGATCTGAACATTCCAACACAGACGAAACAGAAGATATCGACCATAAAAATGACTTTAAGAAGATATTGGAGACCTTAAAAGAGGAAATGAAAAATTCCTTTAAAGAAATTGAGGAAAAGTCAAACAAAAAATGGGAAAAAATCAGTAAATCCCTTGAAAGCCAAGAGAAAGCAATTAAACAAGTGAAGGAAACAGTTCAAGATTTCAAAACTGAAATGGAGACAACAAAGAAGACACAAACTGAGGGAATTCTGGAAGTGAAAAATCAGTAAATGAACAGGAACTACAGATGCAAGTATAACCAACAAAATGCAAGAGATGGAAGAGTGGATCTCTGGCGTTGAAGATATGGTAGAGGAAATAGATTCATTAGTAAAAGAAAACACTAAAGCCAACAAAGTCATGACCCAAAATGTCCAGGAAATTTGGGACACCACAAAAAGACCAAACCTAAGAATAATAGGGATAGAAGGAGAAGAATACCAACTTAAAGACAAAGAAAATATATTCAACAAATGTAGCAGGAATTTTAACAGGTCTTATAAATAAAATTAAACCTGAAGCCAGGCATTGGGGTGAATGCTGAAAGATCAGAGAGACAGAACAAGCCACAGCCACCTCACCTTGCCAGTTCCTCAGCTGATCCTGTTTCCTCAGACTGGAAGTCTCTGAATCCTCATCCAGAGTGAATCTCAGCTGAACTGCTGCTAAAAGCCTAAAAGCTTAACCAGGCTCTAGCTCCTTGTCCTCACACCTTAAATACCTTTCTGCTTCCTGCCATCACTTCCTGGGATTAAAGACTCTTGTTACCATGCCTGGCTATTTCCAGTGTGGCTTTGAACTCACAGAGATCCAGAGGATCTCTGCCTCTGGAATGCTAGGATTAAAGGCGTGTGTGCCACCATTTTCTGGACTCTATATCTAGTGGCTGTTCTGTTCTCTGACCCCAGATAAGTTTATTAGGGTGCACAATATTTTGGGGAACACAATATCACCACATTTCCCCTTTTTTGTCTAAAATTTAAAAAGCTTGTAACTAATATAAGAAAAACTATATCTAATAAGTATATACAATATATACAGTCAAGAATTATATCAATGATGTCTAGTCCATTAACATTTGACAGACTCAGATGAAAAACTCTGTAGCAGGAATCTTAAAAGTTCTTATTAATAAAATCAAACCTGAGCCAGGTATTGGGGTGAACACGGGAAGATCAGAGAGACAGAACAAGTCACAGCTAACTTCACCTGGCCAACTTCTCAGCTGGTCTTGTTTCCTCAAACTGGAAGCTTCTGTGTCCTCATCCCAATGGCTCTCAGCTGAACTGCTGCTTGAAAGCCTGAAGTTTAACCAGCTAAAAGCTTCTAGTTTCTGGTCCTCACGCCTTATATACCTTTCTGCTTTCTACTACCACTCCCTGGGATTAAAGGCTTGCTTTCTGGGATTAAATGCATGAGTCACCATGCTTGGTTGTATCCTTGAACACATGGATTTCTGCCTCTGGAATGCTAGGATTAAAGGTGTGTGCTACCACTGCCTATCCTAAGTATCTAGTGGCTTTTCTGTTCTCTGACCCCAGATAAGTTTATTAGGGTACACAATATTTTGGGGAACACAATACATCACATTTCCTCTCTTTTTGTCTAAAATTAAAAAAGCTTATATCTAATACAAGAAAAACTAACTAATAATTATATACAATATATATAGTCAAAAAACTCCATTATATATATTAACAATGTCCAGTCCAGTAATAGTTGATAAACTCAGACAAAAAAATTTTCTTTTGTATATATGTAGATGAACGGTCTTGTTAAATAAGAAACACAGAGCCAATGCAGAGATGAAAGCCCAAGAGGTCAGAGCTAAAAACCTTACCCTTCACTGCTGCTGTTGTCCTCTTCAGCAAGAGACCTACTTCCTGTCTGTCTTTTTTGTAGACTTTCTATTCTGCCTTCTCATTGGATGTAAACCCAACCACATGACCTCCTCGTCACTGCCTGTCTGTACAGACCTCCAGGTCTTCTATGGTTGGTATTGAGATTAAAGGCGTGTGTTTCCATGTTGGCTGTATCCTTGAACACTCAGAGATCTGCCTAGCTCTGCCTCCCAAGAGCTGGGATTAAAGACATGCACCACCACTGCCCAGTTTCTGCTATGGCTTGCTATTAGTTCTGACCCCCAGGCAACTTTATTTATTAACATACAAATAAAATCACATTTCAGTACAATCAAAATATCACCATAAAACTCCATTAATATATAACAATGTTCAGTCCATTAGCATTTGATAAACTCAGACAAAAAATTTCATTACTTATCCTATGTAAAACAAGTAGTTCCTTTTTAAAAGTAGATTCAATAATTGACCTTTTTATCTTATCATATCCATATTCTATCTTTTTTCTTTTCATGATAGATTCAGCAATCTACCATTTGTCATTTTTATATCTTTCTTTTCTTCTTTTTAGAGTAGATTCAATGATCTACCCATTTATCCTATTATTTATCTTTTTTCTCAGAATAGATTCAATGATCTACTTCATATCTATATTCTCTTTTTTATTTTGCTTTTTTTCAAACAAAAACTCTAAATCTAATCTCCTTTTTCAGCTTTTTTCTTGACCACTAACAATTAACAACTTATAACCAACCATCATAAACAATGACAATTATCCATTATCCATTGAACGACCAAAAACCACCCACCCCACCTCTTGGGAATGTGGGCATCATTTTCTTAAAATTACTTCCTGCTTTCTGGGGGCAAAGACATCTTTAAGGAATCCTGAAAAGAAATTTTTGGGTTAATTGTCAAGTCCTGAGAGATTTAGCTGTATCATTTGTCCAGTCTCTGCATAATGGGAAAGTGCAGGGCTGTCTCAAGTCCTTGCTCAAGTAGTTGTGAATTTGGATCATCTCAGCTAGCCATCTTGAAATTATCCTGGGCAGTTTGTAGTCCAAAGTTGATCTTTCTGTGGTGTTAGTTGTGAATTTGGATCATCTCAGCTAGCCATCTCGAAATTATCCTGAGCAGTTTGTAGTCCAAAGTCGATCTTTCTGTGGTGTTAATCAGCTTAATGGCTTTACCATAGTCCATGTGGAATCATCATTGTGGGCTGCTGTCATCTTTTTGAAGGTTTCAAAGTCGCTGTTAGCTGTTATGTGTGGTCATGGTTCCCTGCAGACATTTTTTTTGTGTGTATGTGTGTGCATGTGTGCGTGTGTATGTGTGCGTGCGCGTGCGTGTGCGTGTGCGTGCGTGTGTGTGTGTGTGTGTGTGTGTGTGTGTGTGTGT
>CABHPH010089936.1:0-11177 GCA_902168325.1 Peromyscus nudipes
AAAAAAAAATACCAAATGGCAACAAATCCTGACTAGGGTGTGGGGAGAGGAAAACTTATTCACTGTTTATGGCAGTATTAACTGTCAAAGCCATTATAGAAATTAGTGTGGTTGTTCCTAAGGAAGAAAGAAAAAGAAAAATGATATGACGCAGATATATCACTCCTTGGAATATACCCAAAGAACTCTTAACCCTACTATACAGATACTTGCTCAGTCGTGCTCATGGTTGCTCTATTCACAGTAGTCAGAAAATGGAATTGACCTAGCTGTCCATCAACAAATGAATAGATAGTAAAAAATTTGTTACCTATATATAATACAGTGTTATTCAGCTATGAAAAAATGAAATTATGAAACTTTCAGGTAAATTAATAGAATTAAAAGGAATTATACTAAGTGGAATAACCCAGGCCCGGAAACACAAAAACATTTTCTCTCATATTTGGATCATAGCTTCAAATTTTATTTTTTTTATTTTATTTTTTGGTTTTGTTTTGTTTTTTTGTTTTTTTTTTTTTGGTTTTTCGAGACAGGGTTTCTCTGTGTAGCTTTGCGCCTTTCCTGGAACTCACTTGGTAGCCCAGGCTGACCTCGAACTCACAGAGATCCGCCTGGCTCTGCCTCCCGAGTGCTGGGATTAAAGGCGTGCGCCACCACCGCCCGGCCTAGCTTCAAATTTTAGTATCTGTGTTTTTAATCTGGAATACCTATAAAAGTCAGGAAGCTAAATGCTCATTGGAGTAGAAGATGGCTCGGTAGAGGGGTCATAGTAGAGCAGGGATAATATGAAAATAGAGAGAGGGATACTGAGAAGATATTAAGCATGGATGGGGTCCATGAAATGGAGAGGTGAGTGTGAACAGAGAAAAACTTAACCCAAATGAAGGATACAATACAAAGCTATATGGAAACCTATTACTTTGAAATCCACAAAAATATAAGAGCTGGAACTGCGATTTCCTGCATGGTTCGATGATAAAGAACCCAAGAGCCAAGAGTAATTAAACCAAATTACCAGTGCCAGGTGTGGGATAGACGCTACAGAGCTCCAGACAATACAGGATCTTGCTATTATTCTTGGATACTTATTAAAGTAAATGACACACTATTGCTGAAGATACCAGATGCTTTCACTGCAAGATATAGAGAAATCAACTGGAAATGAGCTGGGAGATTCCTCCCTGGCAGTCAGCTTTCATCATATTGTCCAATGGAGGCTGCTGGGGAGGAAAAGATGCCAACAGTCATAATGATTGGACTGAGATCCCTGTGAACTACAATACCAGCCTGCCAGGCAAGATGTTTCCACTGGTACAATAGTGGTATGACTGTTTAGAGAGCAACCAAGTACTCTGTGGTTGGTTTTGAGGTACCTTCTACATGAAAGAATCCATGCTTTGTAGTGTAAATCTGACGTTTTAAAACATGGGTAAGGAGGTCCTAGATCATGGGAGGATCTTACTATTGTTGCTTAGCTAACCTGACACAGTCCAAGGTGCCTTCTAAATGCAGATTGTCTTAGCCTTAATCAGAAAAATTTCTCTTGGCAATGAATGAGATCTGTATTGGTTAAGTCAGTGCAGGAAGAAGATAATATTTGGTCTCATCTCCTGGCCACTTCCTTGGTTAAAAATCTCTTTTTTTTTGTGGTAGGCAATAGTTAATGCAGAGACTCCTAACTGGTGAGAACAAGTGACTGTGTGTGCTCAGGCCTAAATGGGGCATCGATGTTGTTTTCCCCACAGTTTTACACATTGGTAAACATTGTATTCAAATCCAATCCTTTAAGAGCATCCAGAGAGTGTTTAATTGAAAGCATGGTAATTTCGGGTTATTTTGCTGCAGACCTTAAGGGACTTTTAAGGCAAAACCTATTAAAATGAGTTATGTTATTTCATTTAAATAAAAATATGATGACTAAATTATTCTCGGGTGTTCTCATCTGAAGGTGGTTCCTTAGGTTCTGACCCTTCATTTCAATACTAATTTGGAACTGTATGCTGCTGATAATTCCACATACTATTTAAACCTCTTTGAAGGGTGACATTTGCAGATACTGACAAAGAGAATCCTCTTACTTTTATGGTTTTAAAAGAACTTAGATTGATGGTATCTTTTTAACATCGTGTTTCTGCAAAGTGTGCCTGTTGAGACGGCTGTGGAAGTTTCATCTGCATCACAAATGTGGTACTTTATGAAATATTTCTTTATTACCTGGAATATTTCTTTATTTTTTATTACTTCTTTGTACTTGACTTAGAATTATTTTTATACATGTCTGTTTTCAAATTCTATTTGCATTTCGTTATGGGAAAGCTTTTGTTGAATTTTTCTTTTTAACTCAACAATTGCTTATTGGCTTACTCCACATGGCTTGCTCAGCCAGTTTTTCTTATACTTCCAAGGACCACCTACCTACCCAGGGGTAGCACCACCTTCACTGGGCTGGAGCCTCACACATTAATCACTAATCAAGAAAATTCCCTGAGATTTGCCTACTGACAATCTGATGGAGACATTTTCTCAATTGAGTTTCCTCTTCCCAAATAACTCTAGATTTGGGTCAAGTTAATTGGAAACCAACCAGGAGAAGTGGCATAAATTTTAAATGACTTTATTGTGGTGTGATTTACATATAATATATGATCCAATTTTAAGTTCAGAGTTAGATTTTGATGCATGTATTCACTCACATAATCACCAATGCAACCAACATTTACACCACCATGAAGTGCTTCCCTGGACCCTTTGTTGGTCATTTCTCCAATCCGAGTTTCAGGCAATGGCTGATTTCCTCCCTTTCTCTATACACTAATTTTGCCCAGTACAGAATTTTAAAAAAATGGAACCAGATAATGTGAGCTGTTTGGGATATGGTTGCTTTCTCTGAATATAAAATTTTAGTGACTTGTGAGTCATTAAATTGATATATTTTCTACAGTTTATTGCCTTTTTCTGCAGAAATGATTCTGTTTATGACTATTCAGGATGCATTCATATGTTGATGAACACTTGAGCTATTGAGAACTGAAATACTTGACATTTATAGATAAAGTTATGGCAAAATTCTTTTCAAATTGTTTGAGGTTTTTTGTAGTTATAGGTTTTAATTTCTTTAAGAGCAGCTATCTAGTAGTGAATTACAGAGAGTTGTGATAAATGCACACATAACTGTATAAGAAGCTGCTAAATGATTCCCTCAAATAGGGACATTATTTATATCTATGCTATGAATGTATAAAATCTCCAGTTGTTACATATTCATTTTAGCAGTTGGTGTTTTAAATATTTAATTTTAACCATTCTTATTTGTGTTCATACTATCTCATTCTAAGTTTAATTCAAATATGTCAGATGAGTATAGATATTTTTGAGTATGTTTTGAAGTTTTTAATCTTAGATATTTAGATATATTCTATCAAAAAAGAATTGCTTATATTTTATTGGTTTTTATATTAATAAAACATAAGAATTCATGTGGATACAAATCTTATAGATATATGTAGTAACATATATGTGTATGCACAATCCAATTATTTTTCCCAGATTGTGACTTGCATTTTTATGTTCCAAATGATTCCTATTTTAAAAATAGATTTTCATTTTAATGAAAACTATTTTTTTCTTTTAAAGTTTGTTCTTATGTTCTACGTAGGATATTTTTCCTTGACTTTACTGATGATTTCTTTATTTGTCACCTAAAGTTGCTCTCTACTTTGTTTTCAGGAGTACAATCTATAGTAGGTTATTTTGGGTTTGGGTGAGATAGAGCTGGTGTTTAGTTTTTTATGTTGATAAAAATGATATTATTTTCTCAAAGATTCTTTCTTTTCTCATTGATTATTTCATGTTTCTAGAAAACTTATTAATACACATAATGATATTTGGCAGCTAATATTTAATTTTGTTGCTCTCTGTATTTGCCGTAAGTGAATACCAGTTTGCTTTGATTCTTGTAGCTTTGAAGTAAATATTAGAATTAAACAATGATAGGTTTGTCACTTTAAGACTTTTTGCTCAAAAACTTAGCAACTGTTTTAATTATTTGTTCAAAGAGTAAATTGAGTGAGAAGGGATTTATTTTGGCTCACAGTTCAAGAATACAGTCCATGATGTAGGAAATCCTGGTAGCAAAAGCAGAAGAAGGCAGTGAGTCATCTCATACTTAGTAAGGAAGCCAAGGGAGTAATGTGGGACTCAGCTTCTATATTAAATCCAGGACCCCCGCCCACAGTTAAGGTGAGTCTTCAGACCTTAGTTACCTGGATATAGATAATCCTTGGAGGTTTGCGTTCTGCACGACTCTAGACTCCATTGAGTTCATGATAGTTACCATTGCAGTTACTGTTTTAGCTCCTTCATATCTGTGTTCATTTAGAATCAGCTTAACCATTTTTACAAAAAAATCATATAACCTCCCTCCCTTCTTTCTTTTGTCCTCCTCCTCTTCCTCATTTCCATTCATAGTCATTCTATTTTATTTATTTATTTATTTATTTGTTTGTTTGTTTGTTTGTTTTTCAGTAATGGCATGCTGTGTTTTCTGCAGTGGCTCTACTTTCACACCTTCTGAAACAAGTTGCAAGGGTTCTAGCTTTCCCACATCCTTTCTAACACATTCGATATTTCACTTCTTGTTTTCTTGGTAGATGCCATCCTGATACATTTGGTGTTTCCCTGGACTTTTATGCTCATTTGCCTAATGATTGGTGATTCTTGGCACATTTCATATCCTTATTTGGCCTTTTTTCAAAAGATGTCTATTCAAGTTTTTTTTTGCCCATTGTTGGTAAGACTATTTGGCTTTCATGTCCTATTGAATTATGGGAATTGTGTGTATAATTTAGCTATTAACTCTGTCCTAAATATAGTTGCTTTTTTTTTTGCTGTGTAGAAGCTTTTTAGTTTTATGAAGTTCCACTTTTCTAATTTTGCATTTGTTATTTATGATTTTGATGTTATATTTATATACTGTTAACAAATCTGCATACTAAAATACAGTGTCATTATGTTTATTTTAAATTGCTCTCTTCTATGGATTGAAGGCTTGGTGTCTAAATTATTTACCTATTTGGAATTTGTTTTGTATATTGTATATAAAAAAAAATCAGTCTTAGTCTTTCCAATAAAGTTACACAGTTTCCCCGAAACTGTTTTTTCAAAATAATATCCTTTCTTTAGTCTTTGTTTTGGGCCCATATATCTAAGGTCAGGTAGCCATGTATTCTGCTTGTCTATACACCTGCCATTTTGCTAATGCCATGCGTTTTAAAGCAGCGTATCCTTGTATTATATTTCAAAATTTAAAAGTGTTATGCTCCCATATTTGTTCTTCTAGCCTGTGATGGCTTTACATAGCATAAACCGATTATGAAGCCCCAGGATGACTGTAGCACATATGAAAAGCTATGCTATGGAAATAACGTCAATGTCCGTGAACATTAAGGTGGAGGAAAAATATGTGATCCTTAATGAATACAATATTATTCATTCCTATAAAATAAGACAGTCCTGCTCGTATGCTGACCTGAATAGCTCTGAGAAATGTTTTTACTAAGTGAAATTGTTCAGTTGTAAAAGAAAATATGGTGCATGATTATAAATTGACTAATCTGATAAATCCAAAGAAAGAAGAACAGGATGGGAGTTGTCAGAGTCGGAGGAGTAAGGGAAAGGAAAGGGATACTGCTTTTCAGGGGTGAAGCATTTCCATTATGTAAGAAGAGTGGCTTAGAGATGTTGGTAACAGCACATCATCTATTTTCATAACTATGCTGCATGATTCACTTATGAGGAATCAATATCCTCAAGAAAGATCAGTATATGGTGGAAGATATTCCCTTACATTTTTTTCCTTTTATTGCCAACTTTTGGAAAAACAATGTCATTATCTAAAAGAAGGAATCTTAATCACTCTTGAAGCCAAAGAATAAGATGCTTTAGGGAAAGAATTACATTCAGCTGATACCTTTCAACTCATAGTGGTGTATATGTTCAATATATAACTTCCAAATTAAAATTCAACAAAACACTTTTAAATTTCTACACATTCACTATTATTTTTTCTAAGTTTTCTTATTTACATTGTAAAAATATAAGTTTCCTGGGCCAAAATATCTAACTAGTATATCTTTTTGTTATGTATGTATGCATAATGCAATTAAATTGTAGTTTATATGAAAAAAATAAAATAAGCCTCACAATATTAATTTAAATATAATGTTCAATGTTTTTAGTTTTATTGGATAAGCACATTTTGAAATAATTATATTCATACTGAGTCTGGCTTGTAAGCTGAGGATTATATTTATGCTTTCTGCAAGTCTTCTTAGCAATATTTTGTTGATTTAATATATTGGTCTTGCCAATGCCTGAGCAAATGCATTCTGAAGTAGTCATACATTTTAAAAACAAAAGTTGTAAAAGTCTAAAAGAATTTTAAGATGGCTTTAGACTAAAAAAAAATCAAGATAATATGCAAAAACTTAATTTATTCCTCTAGCAACTGTCGCCAGTGATACTTGTTTGTGGAGTGATGACAAGGAGCTAGCAGTGGGGAGACAAAACTCCTGAGATCTGCATTAGGTCTCCCGGGAGGAGCTAATGTCTTCCTCATGAATGCATGTATATGTTTATCCCAAGACACTGGGAGGATCAAAGCGACCAAGGAAGACAATCCCTACAATAATAGAAGGACCCAAGACGTTGCTGTTTGACTAGATAATTTAGCCATCATTAGTCACAGGTGATGAGATGGGATAGTTAGGAGAAATCACTTTTGGAAAAGGGAAAATGAAGCCTATACCAAATGCTATTCTAATGCCACCTCACAAAACACAAAAGCACAAAATTGAAAATCAAACAGATCTGAAAGCAATGTAAGGATGGTGCAGAACAAAAGTCATGAATATTTATTGGAATTTGTACATGTCTAACATCCAACATGTAATATTTACAATATTTGGAATATAATAAGAACATCAAGTATGAAAAGAAGTAAGAAGATGCTCCCTACAGACACCCAACTGATGTAAAGTATAGATTAGGCAACAAACATCTTAGAACCGTGAACCATGTGTTCAAGAAAAGAGAGAAGAAATGGTGATGTCCTAGAGTCATGAAGACTGCAAAAGTCTTCAAAACTAAATTCATAGAAAGTGCAACTACAATGTCTATAAGTTCTTTGAGATTAGTGCCATGTGCTGTAATACACTGAATTCAGCATGGTTAAATATAAAACACCAGGATCACACATTCACCTTTTTAATTCTGCCTGGGATTTCTGCTTTTGGGATAATTGAGTAGACATTTTTCTCTGTTCTCGTTATGTATAAGTAGCAGTTCTAGAATTTGTATCTAAAACAAGCCATGGGACACAGTGCAGAATGAAAAGTTAAGAGTGGCTGCCTACTGCCTTACAACTCCAGGAATTACATGGTAGACTGTTTCCCGAGTTTCTTTATATCCTCACATATCCCAAACCTTGTCAACAGATATTCAAATTCTTAAGGGTGGGTCACAGACACCCCCTTTTCTCAAAAGAAAGAAGTCTTTTCTCTCTAGACAGAAAAAAAATAAAATAAAAAATGGACAGCTTGGAAAAACAGAGCTCTTTTGTGCAAGAGCCACTCTCCTCCAGCCAAACACCTCAGGAAAGGAGGAGCAATGCATCTCTAAGGAAACGCTAGTTAAGAGCCTTGATTGAAGAAATCACTAACCTGCCACTTGTACGGTATTGGCCAAGAAGCTCTGTGAGGGCCACATTTTCATCAGGGACAAGCAGTAAAGGACTTCTGCACACATAGGATGTCAGAGGAAACTGAGAGGAACATGAGTTTCCCACCACCTCCCAGGAGTGAGGTGCTCACCCCTGCCTCAGGGGGAAGGAGGAGGAGGAGGAAGCTTGTTGGAATAAGGAGCCTGAACTTACTCTTCCACAGCACAGTGATAAGGTCTTCCAAATACCTTCCAGGGTTTTTTTGTTTTGTTTTGTTTTTTGGAAAATAACTGGAATAGAAGTTTAGATGAAATAAGCATCCAGATTTCTTGCAAGCATTACTTATTATACTGAGAAACAAGAAAGTCAACAAGAAAATCATGTTAGCCACTAACACAGCCGTTCTCAACCTGTGGGTCATGACCCTTTGGGGGGTTGAATGACCTTTGTACAAGGGTCGTCTAATACCATTGGAAACACAGATTCTGACATTACAATTCATGACAGTAGCAAAATTACAATTACGAAGTAGCAACAAAAATAATTTTATGATTGGGGGTCACCAAAGCATGAGGAAATGTATTAAAGGGTCACAGCATTAGGAAGGTTGAGAACCACTGTACTAACACAAAATAATGGAAATAACAAACTTTATGGACACAGATTTTAAAGATGACATCATTAAAATGCATCAATAAGTGATTATTGAGAGTGTGAAACAATGAAAAAGAAAATATTAGCCAGGAAATAGCCTTAAGAAACACAGAAGAAGGCAACAGAAGTAAAGTGAGTTAGAAAAGACATGAGCTCTGCCTTGTGATATAGATTTGCAAGCCACAAAATACAATTGTTAATTTAATAGGAGGTACAAAATTTGGCCCTTCTAAAACTTAGTTTTCTAGTAAAACTTAGTTTTCTAGCAATGTTAAATGAGTTAAACCAATAAAGACTGGGGATATTCCAAGGGATAGAGATGATGTGATTCAATAATTATGGAAGACCTTCAGCTTCTTGAAAGATTAAACATACACCTACCACACATCCTAGCAACTCTACAAGTAGGTATTTACTCCAGAAAAATGAAATGGCATTTCCATTCAAAGACCTGCTGAAAGAGTTGTAGTCACTTCAGTTATGGTGGCCAAGAAAGATAAACAACTTAACATGGGCACATGTAAAGAAGCCACTTTGTAGTATATTTCTACCATGTGTAGTTTTGGTGACTGTCCTGGATCTCACTCTGTAGCCCAGGCTGGCCTCGAACTCGCAGAGATCTGCCTGGCTCTGCCTCCTGAGTGCTGGGATTAAAAGCGTGCGCCACCACCACCCGACCCCTTTTTTGTTCTTCCTTATATTTCGTACATTTTATGTCAAGACACGTCATTAAAGGTTTTTTGTTTGTTTGTTTTTGAGGTTGTTTCCCTAACAATTCTGGGGAAAAAAAGTTACTTTTCTTTAAAAAGTTAATTTGAAAATTCTGATGTCATTTTATTGCCTTTATAATTTATTTTCCTGGATCGTGAGGATATTAGGAGTAGAATTCAACAGGGATGTATAAGGTCTCCTTCTGTAGATTGGGCAGCCTACATGGCAGCCTTCAGTCTCAGTCTCCCAAGCGCTGGGATTACAGGTATAGGCCACCATGCCTGCCATGTCTTGGGTATCTTACCTTTCTCTCTGAGCTATAGTCATTTCGGTGGACTTTGTTTCAGAGATAGTAAATCTGTGTTATTTTAGCCGGGAACTGTGAGATGCTTCTAGCATGCCTCTTGAGGTCTTTACGTCTATCTTTGATAAGAGTTTTAAAATAGGTACCAGTGTTCCTAGCTTTAGTTTTTCATTTCAAAGGCCCTAGTAATACGGAAATTATTCATTTTTTTCCTTGTGCTGTGATTCCATGATTTCTTCATTTTTGGTTTTAGTTTCTTAGGGTTTTTTTTTTTGAAGGTTTCACTTAAGCACAGACATTCTCCTTAAACTTTCATTTCCTTCCACATTTTAGACTCTAGTAGACTTTCTCCTCCCTATTTTTGGTTTTAGTAAATACTTTGGGAAAAAATTGGGGTAAATATGAGGCTTATATTTATACTTTTCTTCATCAGGACTCTTCTCTCTCTTTCCAGGCACTCTGTCTAAATTTTCTTTTTTTTTTTTCTGGTGGAAATACCACACAATGTCATCCTCAGACTGTAGCATGAGTCTTAAAAGTTCTTCTTAATAAAATCAAACTCGAGGCCAGGGATTGGGGTGAACACTGGAAGGTCAGAGAGACAGAACAAGCCACAGCTATCTCACCTGGCCAATTCCTCAGCTGATCTTGTTTCCTCAGACTGGAGGCCTCTGAGTCCTCATCTCTGAATGGGCCTCAGCTGAACTGCTGCTTCTTGAAAGCCTAAATGCTTAACCAGGCCAAATGTTTCTCCAGGTCAAATGCTTCTCCAGGCCAAATGCTTCTAGTTTCTGGTCCTCACGCTTTATATACCTTTCTGCTTTCTACCACCACTCCCTGGGATTAAAGGTGTGGCTTTCTGGGATTAAAGGTGTGTATCACCCTGCCTGGCCGTTTCCAATGTGGCCTTGAACTCACAGAGATCCAGAGGGATTTCTGTCTCTGGAATGCTAGGATTAAAGGCGTATGCTACCACTGCCTAACCTCTATGTTTAATATTGTGGCTGTCCTGTTCTCTGACCCCAGATAAGTTTATTAGCATACACAATATTTTGGGGAACACAATACCCCCACATCAGACAATGAAAATAATTTGTTGATAAATCTCCTGAAGTACAGCTTGTTCAATATTCCCTTAATATATTTCCTGCTCATTTGGGCACTTTTGACTCTGTTGCTTCTTTGGTAACTGGAGGCACTCTCCTAGCTTATTTAAGCATATTTATTTTTGTGGTTATGTTCCTAGTATTTGAATGCACTGCCTTTATTGCAAAGCCCATATGAAAGTAAAAATGAATAGAGTGATCAAATTATAAAGATCTGCCTTTCCTCTGATACAAGAAGATAGAAATGTTGCGTCCACCAGCCTTATAACAAGCCACAAAGATGGAGACATTTGTCCAAACCAACTTCTATTTGATGCATCAGAGAGATGATGATGCAGAATAGTCTTCCAGCCTACAAATCTAAGGATGGATTTAGATTTCATTGAAAGAAAGATGGATAACAGCAAAAATTTGCTGTAGAGAAATATACAGGGCAAGCAAGATTTCAAACAGTGTTGAAGCAATTGAGGAAGTCAGACCTTTGCTCCTATGAAACAGAAGGCAGGGGGCCTTTAAGGTGCCAGAATGAGCTACTGTAATACACAGAAGGACATAAGAGAAAGACATTGGCCATCAGTGTTTGCTGTTAAACTTGCCTCCAGCAAAAATTAACTTCCCAAGAATTTTTACTTCTTTTAGTGTACAAAATCATATGAGCATGTGTATGTGTGTGTGTGTGTGT
>CABHPH010089937.1:0-27500 GCA_902168325.1 Peromyscus nudipes
GTTTTTGAGATAGGGTTTCTCTATGTAGTTTTGGTGTCTGTCATGGACCTCGCTCTGTAGATCAGGCTGGCCTCAAACTCACAGAGATCCACCTGGCTCTGCCTCCTGAATGGTGCAATCAAAGGCATGTGCCACCACCACCTGGCCAAGTCTATACATCTTAAGTAGAGTTCAATTATTACAACAGTTACTGAACTCGTATGTGAAATGTACAATATTTGGACATTTTCTTTTTTCATGAAATGTAGCTGAGATTTGACAACTCTACACCTGTATGCTGAGGTAACATCTATGGATAGTGATGGTAAAATTACCTCTGAATAAATCTGTGCTTTTGTATAGTCTGTATTTCATGAATTTTTGGTCTTGATTTAAATGATACTTATTTTGCTTTGCAGCCCAGTGAACGCAAATTAAGTTAAAACACACCATCTCTGTAAGGAATGAATCAAATCATCAATAATAAAGATTAAATATTGCTCTTATTATTTTGTACTACCTCTTTGCTCAATTGCTTTATGGCTTACATAATTAATATTTATATTTAAATCTATTCAACCTTCACTTTTCAAGAAGATTGTCTGGAAAAATTAAATGTGAAAGAATGCAGAAAAATTACCTTGGTAAACCAAAAGAATTGTGAATGGGGGAAAAGGAATAAACTGTGGAAGGATTTCATTACATTTTAAGATGTACCACTTAACTCATTTAGCCTAATAAGCAATATATAATGTAAACATAAAAAAAATCAAATGTGCCATTTTATTCTTCTTTGATGTGTTTAAATTCTAGCACAAATTCATTTCATGTATTTACTAATATTTGATGCTTATTAAAATTGATGAATCTTCTAAAAGTAGAAATGAGAAGTTTTATTTAAAAATTCAAAATGTCTTTGTTCACATTCTGAGCCAAGATATTTATCATTGCGTATGACAAAGCAAACTACTAGACATGTTAAGATTAAAATGAAGATTGCTCAGTAGTTAAGAGCACTGGCTGCTCTTCCAGAGTACCTGGCTTCAATTCCCAGCACCCACAAGGTAGCTCACAACTGTCTATAACTGCAGTTCCAGGGAATTTGACAGCCTTATGTACATGCAGGCAAAACATCAATGCACATAAAATAAAACTAGATAAATTATTTTTAAAAATTATTAAGCTGAAGACCAGAATTGGTATAAGAAGCATGTAGGCATTACTATCATGACTATGCTTCTCATCTTGGATTATATCCTATTGCAGGTGGCAGATTGATCTTTTCTTTTCTTCTTTCCTTTGCATCCCAATCTCAATCTCTTAGAAGGTAATTGATTTTACCTTAGCAATTAAACTCCAGCCTTATATATTTCAAATGTCATTTCTTTTAAGTCAGTAAACAGCTCCTTGGTGGTAAATTGATTTTGATTATTTGTTACTTCTTTGGCATGATACTATTCCTTTAATGTTCTATAATCGGGTCTTTATCTATCTTTATCTAACTTTATCTAACTTTATCATGATGGCTCTGCTGAAAGTACTCAAATGCATCTCTCAAAATGGAATAATCAAGAAACTCTTATATGTGCCAGATAATTATACTCAAAATGGACATTGAGGATTATAGCACAGATACCAATAAAAACTGAGTTTTCAAGTATTAAAAAAGGCTGAATTTGACATTCTTGCAGTACTACATCTTTTCACATGTTCATGCTACCTAGATTAATCTATGATTCATTATGCATGTTGGATTTAGTTTCTGATTCAACCCACACATATGAGGTAAATTTGATAAATTATAGAGTGTGTGAGGTAATTTTTCACACAATGTCTATTCTTAAAAGCTGCACTATAATCCTACCGGATGGACAGATAAGGAAACACATATTAAAGGGCTGGCAGAATTTATGAAGATAATGAAACTATAAAGTATCAGAACTAGGATTAAAAAACTCAATTTTTATAGACCAAAAGTCATGAATTGTTTTACCACACTAAGACGGTATGTGTGCATGTGTGTGTGTGTGTGTGTGTGTGTGTGTGTGTGTGTGTGTGTATGTGTGTGTGTGTGTGGTGTGTGCATGTGTGTGTGGGTGATATATTTGTGTGGTATACACTTATCATCCAGAGAAGAACATCATTAAGTATTGTAAGTACTGTCCTTTATTATTCTTAACCTTATTTCCTTCTGACAAGGTCACTCAGTGAAATGAAGGCAGCCGTTTTGAACAGACTGACTGCTCAACAAGCTCCAGAAATCTATAAGCCTTTGTCTCTCTGCCCCACACACAATGTTGAGATTACATGCACATGCAGCCAAGTCATTTGTATCATATAAGTGATGGAGATTCAAGCTGAGGTCCTTGCATTTGTTCAAGTGCTCTTAACCAGTGAACCATGCTACAGCTCCTATATGATTATATTTTGAGAAGTAAATAACAACGTAGTGTGTTCTTTGTGCATATACAATTACCTGCATAGTTAATTTGACAAAATTATGAATTTCATATATACTCTAAAAATATTTAAAGATTTTCTTCATTTAACATTAGTAAATTTATTTGTATTATAGTAAAGTTAAAATTTCAAATAATGAAAGAGAAATTCAAATATATGTTTGCTTTGGGGCAATAAATTACAAATATTGACAATAATTACATCTATGAAAGAATTACAGGGGACACACTTTCATATGTGTAATCTAAAATAATCAGAAGGATACACTTTTGTTTCTTTGACTGTGACATGGGTATCATAATATTTACTTCATTAGAGTGTTGTAAAATTTAAAAATGTATTAAAATTTCTGTAAGCATAAATTAGTGTGTCATCATCCATAGTCAAACATAGATTCTTTCCTGGATCTTAATTTGTAGAAAATATAATACAAGCATAGAAATTATGCCTGGGGAAGCCTTCATAGTCTATGAATGAGGAAAATATATATGAATCACAGAGAAATTATAGCTTGGTAAGTTGTTGAGTCTGGGACTACTTTGATTCAACAATTTTCAATAAACAAGACAGCATCTCATTGCAAACATACAGTGACAGTAGTACAATCACTTAACACAAAATAGTTGAGGGATACTTAAGTAAGTCTGTTCTTAGTAGCTGGACCTGTTAAGCCTAATATTAATTTATTCTGTTATTGATAATGCACCCTGTAGCATGATCTTGCCATTACATTCTTACCCTAAACCTTACAAGAGGAAAGCTATATAGATATTTGTTGTTTGAATCTTAGATGGTCTTTTAATAAAAAAAACCCAGAGCCACTGGGTTTGGAGTAAAAGCTGAAAGATCAGAGAAGCAAAGCAGGTCACAGCTATCACCTATTACCTCACCAACTTCACAAATCCTCTGACTGAAATCCTCTGAGTCTTCACCCAAAAGGATCTCAATTGAACTGCCTTAGTTTCTGTTTCCTCACACCTTATATACATTTATCCACCCAGCCATGTCACTTCCTGGGATTAAAGACATGTGTGCTTCCCAGTACTGGGATTAAAGGCATGTGCCATCACTGCCTGGCTCTGTTTCAAGTATGGCCTTGAACTCACAGAGATCCAGACAGATCTCTGCCTCCCAAGTGATAGGATTATGGGTGTGTGCCACCACTGTCTGGCCTCTATGTCTAATCTAGTTGTGGCTCTGTCATCTGATCCTCTGGCAAGCTTTATTCAGGTACACAATATATCACCACAGATCTGACTACAAGTTCACTATATTTTTACTTAGAAAGCACCTTATATTAAATTATTACAAGGCTTTATACATTTTGATAAGAATTTAAAAATATATTATAAAATTCCATGTTCACAAGTTCTTCCAAGTTATAGCATAATGATAATCCAAATTTCATAGTAAAAATTTCTCACGTATAGAAATATGCACTAATCTTGTGTATCCTAGGAGAAAATTCACACCGTTGTGATTGAAAATGTCTCTAGTAAGTGGAATAAGAGCATGGTGAAAGAATATGCCCCCATAACCCCACCCATTGCAGCCCCAGTTGCAGGCCAGCAGGCAGGACTCCTGTAGGCAGGCCTGACTATCACCACTACCCACTGGACACTCTAACCAACAAGTCCCACTCCACTGCCCAAACCCACTCATCCCCTGAGACCCCAGCTGCTTCCCCAGACACAGACTCTGACAGCTCTAATTGGACCAAGAGCTCCAATTGGACAAAGAGTGCTGATCTGACCAAGAGTGGCTCCCTGAGACACAGAGACCATTTGTACCAATTGGAGGAGGAGATGGGCATATGCCAGTGCAAGAATACATTCAACAACATAAAGAGCAATATGGCACCACCAAAACCTAGTGGTTCTATCTAAATCTGTAAGACCTGAACATCTCAATGTAGAAGAAACAGAAGAAAATGACCTTAAAAATGACTTTAAGAAGATAATAGAGGCCTTTAAAAAGTAAATGAAAAATTCCCTTAAAGAAATCCAGGAAAAGGCAAACAAAAAATTAGAAGAAATTTATAAATTCCTTAAAGAAAGCCAACAAAACTAAGAAAAAGCAATCAAACGGGTGAAGAAAACAGTTCAAGACTTGAAAAATAGAGGCAATAAGGAAGACACAAACTAAGGGAATGCTGGAAATGGAAAAATTTGAGTAAATGAACAGGAACTACAAATGCAAGCATAGCCAACAGAATGCATGAGGTGGAAGAATCTCTGGCATTGAAGGTACCATAGAGGAAATAGATTTTTCAGTCAAAGAAAACATTAAAGCCAACAAAGTCATAACCCAGAAAATCCAAGAAATCTGGGACACCATGAAAAGACAAAACTTAAGAATAATAGAGACAGAAGGAGAAGAATATCAGCTAAAAGGCACAGAAAATATATTCAACAAAATCATAGAAGAAAACTTTCCCAATCTAAAGAAGGAAAGGCCTATGAATAAGAAACTTACAGAACACCAAATAGACTGGACCCAGAAAAAGTCACCTCATCACATAATAATCAAACCACTAGACATACAGAATAAAGAAAAAATATTAAGAGCTATAAAGCAAAAATTCCAAGTAATATATAAAGGCAGACTCATTAGAATAACACCTGACTTCTCAATGGAGACTCTGAAAACCAGAAGGTCCCAGACAGATTTTATGCAGATACTAAGAGATCATGGGTGCCAGCCAAGACTATTATACCCAGAAAAACTCTCAATCACCATAGACAAAGTAAGGATATTTCATGATAAAACCAGATTTAAACAATGCCTATCCACAAATCCAGCCCTACAGAAAGCACTAGAAAGAAAAATCCAACCTAAGGAAGTTAGATGCACCCATGAAAACACAGGCAATAGATAATCCCACACCAACAAATCCCAAGGAAGGGAAACACACAACACTACCATGAAAAAATAACAAGAATTAGCAATCACTGGTCATTAATATCCCTTAATATCAATGGACTCAATTCGCCTATAAAAAGACACAGGCTAACAAAATGGATATGAAAACAGAATCCATTCTTCTGCTGCATACAAGAAACACACCTCAACTTCAAAGCAGATACTACTTCAGAGTAAAGGACTGGGAAAAGACTTTCAAGTCAAATGGACTTAAGAAGCAAGCTGGTGGTAGCTATCCTAATATCTAGCAAAATAGACTTCAAACTAAAATTAATCAAAAGAGATTGAGGAATTCCTCACAGGAAAAATCCATCAAGATAAAGTCTTAATTCTGAACATTTATTCCCCAAATACAAGGGTACCCACATGTGTAAAAGAAACATTACTAAAGCTGAAATCACACATCAAACCCCACACACTAATAGTTGTAGACTTCAGCTCCCCACTCTCACCTATTGACAGGTCTGCCAGACAGAAACTTAACAGAGAAATAAGAGAAATGGACGTAATAGATAGCCATAGAACATTCCACATTAACAAAAAAGAATATACCTTCTTCTCAGCACCCCGTGGAGCCTTCTCTAAAATTGACCACATATTCAGTCACAAGTAAATCTCAACAGATACAAAAAATTGGAATAACCTGTATTTTATCAGACCACCATGACTTAAAGTTAGAATTCAACAACAACACAAACTACAGAAAACCTACAATCACATGTAAACTGAATAATGCTCAACTGAATCACCACTGGGTCAAGGAAGAAATAAAGAAAGAAATTAAAGACTTCCTAGAGATCAATGAAAATGAATGTACAACATACCCAAACTTATGGGACACTATGAAAGCAGTGCTAAGAGGAAAAGTCATAGCACTAAATGCCTGCATAAAGAAGCTGGAAAAATGTCACACTAGTGACTTAACAACACACCTGAAAGCTCTAGAAGGAAAAGAAGCAAACTCTCCCAGAAGGAATAGAAAACAAGAAATAATCAAATTGTGGAATGAAATCAATAAAGGCAATTTACAACAAGCCAACATCAAATTAAATGGAGAGAAACTCGAAGCGATTCCACTAAAATAAGGAACAAGACAAGGATGTTCACTCTTCCCATATCTATTCAATATAGTACTTGAAGTTCTAACTAGAACAATAAGACAACAAAAGGAGATTAAGGGGAAACAAATTGGAAAGCAAGAGGCAAACTTAAGCTATTTGTAGATGATATGATAGTCTACATAAGTGACCCCAAAATTTCTACCTGGGAACTGCTACAACTGATAAATACCTTCAGTAATGTGGCAGGATACAAGATTAACTCAAAAAATTAATAACTTTCCTATACACAAATGATAAAATGCCCGAGAAAGAGATCAGAGAAACATCACCTGCTGTGGTATGTCATTCTGTATGCTGTGAATATGTGTTGCTCTGATTGGTTGATAAATAAAATGCTGGTTGGCTAGCAGTCAGTCAGGAAGTATAGGTGGGGCAAGCAGATGAGGAGAATGCTGGGAAGAGGAAGAACAGAGTCAGGAGTCACCAGCCAGACACAGAGGGAGCAAGATGTCAAGGCAGAATGTAGAAAAGGTACCAAGCCATGTGGCCAAACATAGATAAGAATTATGGGTTAATTTCAATGTAAGAGCTAGTCAGTAATAAGCCTGAGCTAATGGTCAATCAGTTATAAATAATATTAAACCTCTAAATGATTATTTTATAAGCATCTGCAGGTCCACGAGGGGCCAGGTGGGACCCGAGAAACATTTGACTACAATCACCCTTTACAATAGCCACAAATAATATAAACTACCTTGGAGTAACTCTAACCAAACAAATGAATGACCTGTATGACAATAACTTTAAGTCCTTGAAGAAAGAAATTGAAGAAGATAACAGAAAATGGAAAGATTTCCTATGCTCATGGATAGGTAGAATCAACATAACAAAAATGGCAATCTTACCAAAAGCAATCTACCGATTCAATGCAATTTCCATCAAAATCCCAACACAATTATTCACAGATCTTGAAAGAACAATACTCAACTTCATATGGAAAAACAGAAAACTCAGGATATCTAAAGCAATCCTTTAAAATGGATCACCTGCTGGAGGCATCACCATCCCTGACCTCAAGCTCTACTATAGAGCTATAGTAATAGGAACAGCTTGATATTGGCATAAAAAACAACATTTGGACCAATGGAATCAAATTATAGATCCTGACATTAATCCACACACGTATGAACACCTGATTTTTGACAAAGAAGCCAAAATTGTACAATGGAAAAAAAAACACTTTCAACAAATGATGCTGGCATAACTGAATATCATCATGTAGAAGACTGCAAATAGATCCATATCTATTTCAATGTACAAAACTCAAGTCCAAGTGGATCAAAGACCTCAACATAAATCCAGCTACTCTGAACCTGCTAGAATAGAAAGTAGAAAGTAGTCTTGAATGCATTGGCATAGGTGATCACTTCCTAAATATAACACCAGTAGCACAGACACTGAGAGCAACAATTAATAAATGGGACCTCTTGAAACTGAGAAGCTTCTGTAAGGCAAAGGACACAGTAAACAAGACAAAATGACAGACTACAGAATGGGAAAAGATCTTCACTAACCCCACATCTGACAGAGGGCTGATCTCCAAAATATATAAAGAACTCAAGAAACTAGAAAGCAAAATACCAAACAATCCAATTAAAAAATAGTCGACAGATCTAAACAGAGAATTCTCAACAGAAGAATCCCAAATGGCTGAAAGACATTGAAGGAATTGCTCAACATCCCTAATTATCAGGGAAATGCAAATCAAAACCACTCTGAGATACCATCTTACACCTGTCAGAAAGGCTAAAATCAAAAACACTGATGACAGCTTATGTTGGAGAAGATATGGAACAAGGGGAACATTACTTCACTTTTGATGGGAGTGCAAACTTGTACAGCACTTTGAAAATCAATATGGCATTTCTCAGAAATTTGGGAATCAATCTACCTCAAGAACCAGCTATACCACTCTTGGGAATATACACAAAGGACAGTCCATCCTACCACAAAGACACTTGCTCAACTATGTTCACAGCATCTTATTTGTAATAGCCAGAACCTAGAAGCAACCTAGATGCCCCTCAACCGAAGAATGGATAAAGAAAATGTGGTACATGCCCACAATGGAGTGTTACTCAGCTTTAAAAAACAATAACATCATGAAATTTGCAGGCAAATGGATCGAACTAGAATATATCATCCTGAGGGAGGTAAACCAGACTCAGAAAGACAAACATGGTATGTACTCACTAATAGGTGGATACTAGATGTAAACTAAAGGATAATCAGACTACAACTTACAGCTCCAGAATAGGAAATAAGGAAGACCCTAAGAGGGACATATGTATTACCTTGAGAAGGGGAAACAGAGGAGATCTCTAAGAGTGAACTTTTGATGAGAAGGGGCAACATAAGGGAGGGGATGGGGGATGAGGACATGAGGGAACAGGAGGGTTGAGCTGGGGGAGGGACAGAGTGGGAGAGCAATGAAAGAGATATCTTGATAGAGGGAGACAATATAATGTAAGGGAGAAACTTGGTGCTAGGGAAATTCACAGGAATCCACATGGTTGACCCCAGATTAGAATACTAGCAATAGTGGTGAGCCTGAACTGGCCTACCTTGGTAATCAGATTGGTGAACACCCTATCTGTCATCATAGAACCTTTGTAGTCTTCATCCAGTAGTTGATGGAAGCAGATGCAGAGGCCAAAACCAAGCACCAGGTTGAGCTCCGGGAGTCCAGCTGAAGAGAGGGAAGAGGGATTATATGAGCAAGGGGCCTCAAGATCTTGATGGGGAAATCTACAGAGACAACTGAACCAAGCTCATAGGAACTCATGAACTTTTGGTGGACAACTGTGTTACTTGCATGGGACCAGATTAGTCCTTCTGCATATGTGAGATATTTTGTTGCTGGGTCTGTTTGAGGGGCCCTTAGCACTGTGATCAGTATCTATCTCTGGTGCGTGAGCTGGTTCTCTGGATCCCATTACCGAAGGTCAGAGTCCTTGCTCTCACTCTTGAGGCATGGGGGAGGGGCTTGGTACTGCCTCAACTGAATGTATCAGGTTTTGCTGTCCTCCCAATGGAGAACTTACTCTTTTGGAGGAGGGGAGGAGGGGTGAATTGGGGGGTAGTTAGATCAGGATAGGGCAAGCAGGAGGAGAAATGAGAAGGGGATCTGTGGTTGGTATGTAAAATGAATAAAATTTTTTATATATTTTTATTATTAAGAAATTTTCTATTCATTTTTTATACCAACCAAAGATCCTCTCCCCTCCCTTCTCCCACCCCACAGCTTTCCCCCCATCTTACCCCCCACCTCCACCTCTTCCAGGGCAAGTCCTCCCATGGGGATTCAGCAGAGCCTGATACACTCAGTTGAGGCAGTGTGGGCTTTTTGGAACCAATGCCTTAGTGCAGGGGAAGATGCTTGGATCTGCCTCAAAACATTGTTTTAAATAAAGAAGAATATGTTCAGATTTCTGAAGAGAAAAGAGGCCTTAAAAATTATCTAGAAATAAGTTTTCACCTTACAGAAAGATAAACTTAGGTTTTAAGAAAGGAAAGGATTTTCTCCAAGTAGTTTTGCCTTTAAGAAGTAACGAAACAGTTGAGAATTGGCATCTATATTAACCAGTTCGTTGACACTTATAAGAGTTCAGTAGCGTTGTATTATATAAGAAACTTTCACAGACATCAATTTGGCAAAAACAGCTATAGGAAGAGTTCTGGACTTTTATACTAATATGTGCTAGTCTGGAGCAGTACACCACTGTTTAACTGAAATGCACTATGGTCAGTACCAGAGAAAGTGAATTCTGAGATTTTTGAGCCACATTTCTTATTTTCTAAGTACAGATGCACTAGCTCTGTCATCCATCTTTTCATTCAAAAACTACTTAATGAAGGCAAAATAAAGCCTACAATTACTTTAGATGCTTAGGAATGAAAAGTAAAGCCAAATATTATATTGGATGCTTAGAATGTGTTGCTGAATAAGACATAAAATTCCATACCAATGTAGAGCTTAAATTCTAGTATGAAAGACAAATAATGACAGAGATCATAAGTTTATCAAGTAGTTTATTAGACTATAAATGCTTTTGATTACCATGAATTGATTATGCAGAATGGGTTTATTTCATTTTCCTAATTTTTAGAAAAAATAGAACACACTAAGTAGAATCATGAGCTCAAGGAAACAGTATTTGTTTTAAGTAGTGTAACCAATTAGGATTGATGGGCCAGATAAAATATGAAAACAACTTGGAAGCATTAAAGTAGTAAATTAAGCATATGTTTATTTGGAGGAGGAATATTCCAAACATAAAGGACAGCAAATAGAAAAGATTGAGGATTGATAGTGAACGCTATATTTGAGGAGAAAGGGTGAGAAAATCAGTTTGCCTAGAGAGACAAATTGAAGAAGGAAGAAGAATGGAAATTTCAGTGAAATGACAGTGTGTGTGGAGCATTGCATGAATCTTAATATACAAAATAGAAAAGCCATTTGGTAGTCTGAACAAAACATTAGCATGACATGTATTTCCTCTTACCTAAATTACTCTGGCTGGGTTTCTCTGTTGTGTTGACTAAAGAATCAAGCACACCATCACATACAAACACATATAAACAAAAGCTAATATCATGCATACACATATGCACACAAAATAAAATAAAAATGTAAGATTATTTTTTTAAAAATTAGAGACAAATTTATAACCAGTCCCATAAGAGAAAAACAAAATAGAGCCTCAAAGAAAACAGGTGGTGATGATGCCCTGAATAGTAGATGTATATGTGAGTTTCCTGGAGTTACCATAAAGCAAGTAATATTAAAAATTAAGAAAAGAACATTGTATTTATCAATGTAGAGCTAACTATTGAAACAGTAGTGGCAGTGGTATTGTGTGTAATTATGAACTGAGTTTATTTGTAGAGAGAAAAGGAGGGGAAAATTAACATTAACAATGAAAAACAACCCTTCTGAAAGGTCTTTAAGTGGTATATGAAACTGGGGCAATAGCTAGAAGTAAGAAAATTAAGGGTCTTTTTTTACATTTTCTTCTTTGCTTGATTTTTTAAATTCATTATTTATTTATTTTGCATCCGGACTGCAGTTTCCACTCTCCTCTCTCCTGCCATTCACTGCCCTCCACATCCACTCCTCCTCCATTTCTGTTCAGAAAGGGCAGGCTGCCATGAATATCAACAAAGTATGGCACATCAAGTTACAATAAGATTAAGCTCCTCCCCTTGTATTAAGGCTGGGCAAGGATGCCAGTATGAGGAGTAGCGTCCCAAAAGCCAGACAGCCCCTGCTCCCACTATTAGGAATCCCACAAGTAAACTAAGCTTTGCAACTGTTACAGATATGCAGAGTGCCTAGGTTTGTCCCATGCAGGCTCCCTGGTTGTCAGTTCAGACTCTATGAGCTTCTGTGAACCCAGGTTAGTTATTTCTGTGGGTTCCCTTGTTATGTCCTTGACCCCTGTGGCTTGTAAAAGCCTTTTCCTCCCTCTCTTCAGCAGATTTCCCTGAGCTTGGCCTAATGTTTGGCTATGGTTCTGCATCTGTTTCCATCAGTTGCTGGATGAAGCCTCTCTTATGACAATTAGGGCAGTCACCAATGTATGAGTAATTCTCTGCTTGCTTTTAAATAATGTGTTTTATTGATATGTATTAATTATACATGATTGATTTCACTTTGAAATTTTCATTTACTTTTTTTCTTTTTATTATTTATTAAGAAATAATTTTTTTATTCATTTTACATACCAACCAGAGATCCCCCCACTCTTCACTCCTCCTGCTCCCCCTAGCCATCCTCCCCTCCATCCACCCCCCATCCTCTCCTCTGAAAAGGTAAGGCTTCCCATGGAGAGTCAGCAAAGTCTGATACATTCAGTTGAAATTTTCATATACTTTTGAGAATAAATAGAACACACTAAGTAAGATTGGGAGAGAAAACACTTCAGTGCCGGAAACCAGTGAAAATTGCTAGAGGTAATATACTAGAGGAGGTGGTTAGAGGGGCAAGGTTGTGAACAAGTTCAAAGGCCAACCATAGGAGAACAATCAGCTTTTCCACAGTAAACATAGGTAGTATGTATCCAATAACAGAATCCAGATGAGTAGATGCTGTAGAAAGGAACAATATAGTTTTGCACTTTATAACTTGAGCAAATCATGTAAACCTTTTCAGAAAAAATTTCAACTTTTGTACAGTGAAGATCAAAACTGGTGTGTACTTGCCTCATGCAATTTGTGCATAGTGCTGTAGCATAGTAAGTACTCTCTGAATACATGTGTTGTCGCATAGCAAACATTCTGAAAACATAATCTGATATCTGATGTCATTGCCTATATTACCTACTATGTCTTGACCTTATTTTCTTTACTTAAAATGCAGGCATACTCTTTTTTTCTCATGAGGTATGATATAAGAGCAGGGGTAAATCACAGTATCTTTGTTGAGATTGCTGACATTCTCCCTTCAACCATGAACATGAAAATCTTTATTCTATGGTTGAAGGACTAGAGAGGGGTAAGGAAAGACATGAAACCTGATTCGTTTTACTCACTTTCTGAACTTGAGCTAATTACTTAGCTTTTCTACAATGAAGACTAAATCAAACTTGCTGCTAGCTCTTTCTTATAATTCTGATAAGCCATCTATATACTACAGATAAATATAACATCCAACAAAATGCTATGTAATGTGAGTGTTTATCTGAACAATATATGAAGAGCACTAAATCTATAATTTAAGTCTACTATTCCAGGATAACAAAGTCTCTCTCTCTCTCTCTCTCTCTCTCTCTCTCTCTCTCTCTCTCTCTCTCTCTCTCTCTCTCTCTCACAGTCAGTCAAAAGGAGGTAGGGAATGGGAATACTAAATGAAGAAAGAAACTCCAACAGAAGAAGAAAGTTGACTGTCCATTCTCGGCACAGCTTTTTCTAGAACATATTTTGGTGTGGGGGTTAAATGAGTTTCCCGTGTCATTTCCTTCCAAAACAATATAAACAATTAGAGTTGGCAGATGCAAATAGATTTAAACATTTACCTGGAAGACATAATGCCAGAGGGCCCCTTTTATCTTTTTGGCTTCTAAGTAAAAGGGACTTTAAAATTCAATTCTAATCCAGCACAAATGTGATGATAAAAGTATGAAGAAAGTAAGCATCTGGAAAACAAGCTGTAGCCTCAAGTTTATCTCTTTGTTCTGTAGTTTCATTCTAGCGAACAATCCTCTTTCTGTGAATTTCCTGGCAACAGTGGATTATCAGTATGAGGAAGAATGGAAAAAACAGAAAGATAAAGGAAAGGAAAGCTGATTTCAGATAAAAGGTATGGCAGTGTTCAGTAATAAATGCAAGAGCCCTGCATATTTTATACAGTTTCTTGTCAATAAGAGGCCCCAAATGGGCTATTTTCAGAAGTGCTTTGTGAATCTTGTACTGCATTTTTGCAGAATTTTTTGGTTTGGCTGAACAAATGTGCCTTCTGCATATATGCAAATAAGAACAAGTATGAACAGGAACTTTTAATTGTAATAAAAATTCAATGTGACACACTGAGCATCTGGATGGAAATTTCTCCAGCTGCATGACTTGCACTTTATTGTAAGCATAATAATCATTTCATCCATAGAAGTGGGACTGAGAAGTGTATAAAGAGCATTTAGTGGAACACCACAGGATCAGTTAATGGCCGTCCCTTGAATGTGTGAGCAGGAAAGAAAGAATGTGCATTTAGGCAATGGAGTAGAAAAGCATTCTCTTGGCATCCAACATATCTGATACTGATCACTCGATTTGCCACTCATTTGAATCACCTTCTGACAATGAGATTATCTTTTGGATCCTAGATTCTTCATCCAAGAGCACAGAATAATAGCCATACATCTCCTAGAACTGTTGTCACATGTAACATGAATCTTAAAGGGTCTTATTAATAAAAACAAACCTGGAGCCAGGTATTGGAGTGAACACTGAATGATCAGAGAACCAGAACAAGCCAAAGCTAACCTCACCTTGCCAATTCCTCAGCTGATCTTGTTTCCTTAGACTGAAAGTTTCTGAATCCTCATCCGAATGGATCTCAGTTAAACAGCTGCTAAAAGCTAAAAGCGTAAAAAGGCTCTAGTTTTATATACCTTTCTGCTTCCTGCCATCACTTCCTGGAATTAAAGGCATGTGTCAACATGCCTGGCTGTTTCCATTGTGGCTTTGAATTCACAGAGATCCAGATGGATCTCTGCCTCCAGAACGCTAGGATTAAAGGCATGTGCTAACACTGCCTCATCTCTGTGCTTAATATTGTGGCTGTTCTGTTCTCTTACCCCCAGATAAGTTTATTGGGGTGCCCAAGATATCAACCACAGTCACAATTATTAAATGTAATCAAACCTGTAGTGTAGTCCTGATACAAATGAAGCTAGCACATGGAAATTAGCAATTGTTAATCCTATAAGCTTAAAAAAGAAGATATTCAGAGTGTAATAAATAATATTTTATGAGGTGATCTGTAGACCAGGTGCCATTATTGACACCCTCATTGCATACTTTACATTGCAGAGCACATAGATAGTAAAGATTACAAACTAAAATGGGAAAATAATAGGACACCTCTATCCGAATTGAGAATAAATATAACATTTCAATCTCAGTAGTGATAACATGCTTACCTACTACCACAATGTACCACAGACAGAGTTGCTTTAAATGGAAATTTATTTTCTCACAGTTCTGGATGGTAGATGTCCAAAAAAGACATTAAATGTATTATTTTCTTCTAGAGTATCTCTTTAGGATTTGCCAATAGCCATTTCTTTCTAAAACTTTGCAAAACCTTCCTTTTCTATGTGTTTGTGTTGTAATATCGTCTTCTTATAAAGTCTCCAAGAATCATTCTAGGTAATTCATATTACCTTCATTATCACTTTAAATGCCATATTTATAAATTTAATCACATTCCAAGGTACTGTATGCTACATAATTAACAAAAGATTTTTGAAATTCATAATTCAGCCTTTGCTGTGGGGATGAGAAGGGATGTTAGTAAGACACAGGTAGCAATTAATTAATCTTATTTGTAAACATAGTATTTATTAGTTTTGAGAATTTCATAAATCATGTGAAGAATTTTGATCATATCCACCTTAACTCCTACCCCCAATTCTTTCCAAATCTATGCCTTGCTCCCACTCCTTCTAAGATTTCTGTCCTGTTTTGTTTGTAACCAACTGATTCTTATTTGTGCTGCCTATGTATTTATGGATATGGGACCACCCACTGGAGAACATGCTTTGCCTACCAGGGTCCATACTCTTTTTTTTGTTTGTTTTTGTTTTTTGAGACAGGGTTTCTCTGTGTAGCTTTGCGCCTTTCCTGGAACTCACTTGGTAACCTAGGCTGGCCTCGAACTCACAGAGATCCGCCTGTCTCTGCCTCCCGAGTGCTGGGATTAAAGGCGTGTGCCACCACCGCCCGGCCCAGGGTCCATACTCTTAAAAAACCTCATTCACCAACCCCACATCTGACAGAAGACTGATATCCAGAATATATAATAACTCAAGAAATTAGACATCAAAATGCCCAACAGTCCAATTAAGAAATGGGCTATAGAACTAAACAGAGAATTCTCAACAGAGGAAAGAAACTCAAATGGCTGAAAGACATTTAAGGAATTGCTCAACATTCCTAATCATCAGGGAAATGCAAATCAAAATGACTCTGAGATACCACCTTACACCTGTCAGAATGGCTAAGATAAAAAACACTGAAGACAACTTATGCTGGAGAGGATGCGGAGCTAGGGGAACTCTCCTCCACTGCTGGTGGGAATGCAAGCTTGTACAACCACTTTGGAAATCAATATGGCACTTTCTTAGAAAACTGGGAATCAATCTCCCCCAAGATCCAGCTACACCATTCTTGGGCATATACCCAAGAAATGCTCAATCATACCACAAGGGCACTTGCTCACCTATGTTCATATCAGCATTGTTTGTAATAGCAAGAACCTGGAAACAACCTAGATGCCCTTCAACTGAAGAATGGATAAATAAAATGTGGTACACATATACACAATGGAATACTACTCAGCAGAGAAAAACAATGACATCATGAGGTTTGCAGGCAAATGGATGGATCTAGAAAAAATCATCCTGAGTGAGGTAACCCAGACTCAGAAAGACAAACACGGTATGTACTCACTCATAGGAGGATACTAGATGTAAAGCAGGGATGACTGGACTGCAACTCACAACTCCGGGGAGGCTACCTAGAGAGCAGGACCCCAGGAAAGACACAGGGATAGCCCAATGACAGAGAAGTGGATGAGATCTACATGGACAACCTGGACGTGAGTGAGGGTAATGAAGGGTGTGGGTCGAGGGAAATAGAGCTTGGGGGAGCGGGAGACCCCAGCTGGATCAACAACAGAGAGGGAGAACAAGCAATAAGAGACCATGGTAAATGGAGACCACATGAGAATAGGAAGAAGCAAAGTGCTAGAGAGGTCCCCAGAAATCCACAAGGATACCTCCACAATAGACTACTGGCAATGGTCAAGAGAAAACCTGAACTGTCCTACTCTGGTGATAGAATGGCCAAACACCCCAATTGTCATGCTAGAAACCTCATCCAATGACTGAGGGAACCGGATGCAGAGATCCACGGCCAGACCCCAGGTGGAGCTCCAGGAGTCCAATTGGCGAGAAAGAGGAGGGATTGTATGAGCGAGAATTGTTGAGACCATGATTGGAAAAAGCACAGGGACAAATAGCCAAACTAGTGGAAACACATGAACTATGAACCAATGGCTGAGGAGCCCCCAACTGGATCAGGCCCTCTGGATAAGTGAGACAGTTGATTAGCTTGATCTGTTTGGGAGGCATCCAGGCAGTGGGACTGGGACCTGTCCTCAGTGCATGTGCTGGCTGTTTGGAACCTGGGGCTTATACAGCAACACTTGGCTCAGCCTGGGAGGAGGGGACTGGACCAGCCTGGACTGAATCTACCAAGTTGAACTCAATCCTCAGGGGAGTCTTTGCCATGGAGGAGATGGGAATGGGGGGTGGGCTGAGGGGAAGGCAGGGAAGGGGGGGGCGGGAGGGGGAATCCGTGGCTGATATGTAAAATTAAATTAAATTATAAAATAAAATTAAAAAAAAACTCATTCTTCCGGCCCCAGAAGCCACCAACTGTCAATAGTTTTTCACCTTGAGGTGGGGGTTCCTGTGCCCTTATATGCTCCATGCTGAAAAGTTGACTAGTTTGATCTTGTTCAAGTCTGATATGCCTATCTTATATGTCACATTTTTGATATGTTATAAGCAATTTTTTTCAGGACAAGACATCTTAAAATATTACTTAAAGGGAATTAGAGAAGGCTGAAATCCACATTTCCCCCTCATTCTAGATTTTGTTCTTTCGCTTTCCTTGCTTATTAAAGAACATTCAAAATCCATCCCCCATGAGACTGGGGAACGCTGGGGAAGAAGGGGAGGAAAAACTGTAGGAGTCAGAGGTGATGGAGGACACAAGAAGAACTAAGTCCACTGAATCAACTCAGCAGGGCTCATATGGGCTCACAGAGACTAAATCCACAAACACAAGGCTTGCATGGGTATATATCATGACCTCTGCATATGCATTATGGCTGTTAGCTTGGTGTTTTTGTGGTATGCCTAACAATGGGAACAGGTGTATCTCTGATTCTTTTGCCTGCTTTTGGAACTATTTTCCTCCTAATGGAATTCCTTGTCCTTGTCTTATTGTATTGGCTTTTGCTATGTTTAGCTGTCTTCTTTTGCAGAATATTACTTTAACTATGTAAAGATAGGTTGTATTTGTTTGTGCTACATTTTAATGATGTAAAGATATGTTACATTTGTTTATGCTACATTTTTTTAAATTATATAAAGATGTGTTGCTGTTTTACCTTGCCTGCCTAAGGTACCTGATTGATCTTATAAAAAGCTGTATGGCCAATAGCTAGATGGAAGAGGAATAGGCATGGCTGGCAAGTAGAGAAAATAAATAGAAGAAATCTAGGCTCAGGGATAAGAGAACAAGAGAAGAGAAAGGGCAAGAGATGCCTTGGGCCTGCCAAGCAGTCACCAGCCAGCCAGACATGGAGTAGGACATATAGAATGAAAGGTTAAAAACCCCAAAGCAAAATGTAGATAAAGAAAAACAGGTTAAATATGTTATAAGAGCTAGCTAGAAATTAACATAAGATAAGGTCGAACATTCATAACTGATAATAAGTCTCCATGTCATGATTTGGGAGCTGGTTGGTGGCTCAAAAGAAAGCCAGTTACAGTCCTTTCTTGGAGGTCTGTTCTTTTCTGAAGAGGAAACAGAGGGAGAGTGGATCTTGGCGAGAAGGCAAGTGGGGGGTGGCTGGAAGGAGTGGAGGCAGGGAAAACTGTGGTCAGGATGTATTATATGAGATAAGAATCTATTTTCAATTAAAAAATCTAATAGTCATAACTGAAATTATCTAGTACATAATACTTAGTAAGATTACCCTTTGGAATGCTTCTATGGCTTTTGGAAAAGAACAGAACTGGCTTCAAATAGATTCAGTTACATTTCTTTGAAAATATATTGATATAGTTTTGATGTTTTTGTCCTTGTCAAAACTCACACTGAAACATAATTGACAACACGATAGGATTGAGAAGTGATGAGGCCATCATGAGGTCCTCTGATTATCAAACTGCTGACTGAGAACTTAGGTCCTATAGCTTCTTTTTTCATATTGGATCCATATCTATGTTGGTTCTTATTTCTGATGTTAGTGCCAGCATTGCTTTCAGTCTTGGATAATTAGAAAAATAAATAAATAAATTCCATTTAAATGGTGTAGTGTCTTACCACCTAACACTAATCTTGAATAACTGCCAGCCAAGTTTTAATCCTTCATCTTAGTGGAAACTTATCGGCTGCTGCTGTGGATATCGCTCTGTATAAATAAAATGCTAATTGGCCAGTAGCCAGGCAGGAAATATAGGCGAGACAAGCAGAGAAGAGAATTCTGGGAAGTGGAAGGCTGAGTCAGAGAAAAGCTGTCAGCCACCACCATGAGTACTATCATGTAAGATACTGGTAAGCCACAAGCCATGTGGCAAGGTATAGATTTATAGAAATGGATTAATTTAAGATGTAAGAACTAAATAGCAAGAAGCCTGCCATGGCCATACAGTTTGTAAGTAATATAAGTCTCTGTGTGTTTACTTGGTTGGGTCTGAGCAGCTGTGGGATTGGCAGATGAGAGAGATTTGTCCTGACCTTGGGCCAGGCAGGACTGGAGAGAACTTCAGCTACAGGCTGTTGCAAAGAACAAAATCTCTGTGCTGTGGGCAAGTGGTTTTTGGAGGACAAACACGAATTAAAATTAAAGAGACATAGCTAGATAGTTACACATTTGTTGCCACTATATGCAGAAAATCGAAAAGGAGATAAAGAAAAACATTCATCAATTCAACACTTCTTCACTGGAAACAAATTCTCACAACTGAGATAAGTTGCTTTTAACGAGCATGCCACAGTCTGAAATTCAATAGGTTCTACCCTAGTCACTAAAGCTGGAGATACCAATGAAGGAAGTGAAGGAACAGGCTGGTTACCGTGAGCATTACTCTATAGTTAGTGACAACTAGAAAAGTCAACCCTCAACTATTCAAATAAGATGCACAGGACAACAGCAAAAGATATCACCTGTGAGCTTCATAAAAATACAGAATCTCAGACGCTTCCCCAGGAACAGTGAATGAAAATTCCCATTTTCCTGAGAGCCCTAGGGGAGCTAGATGTTCATTACACCTGAGAGCTATAACTATAGTAAATTGCCTATCCTAGAAAAGTCAACATTTCCAAATTGTGTTCCATAGAGTATCAGAAAGGTTATAAATAGAGGATGAAGGTATTAGATCTATGTTTTCCAGCCAGATTTCTCTATCTGGATTGTGATACAGAACAGTTAACTGTCAATGATTAGGATTCTCACTTCAGAGTTACACTGCAGTGGAGCAAAACCAAGTAGAATTGCCTCAAGACCATACTCTATCATTTATTATTACTCTACTGTTGAGAAAGTTACTTATGTCCTGTTAATGTTTTATTACCTTCACAATAAGACTTTTTATATAATATCAAATTAGAAAGAAGAAATACTAATACACTGTAAATTGTTACATATTTTATTATGTTAATATTTCCCCAAACTGTGCTCATGATATGAACTCGTCTTTAAAGCACAAATACAAAGTTTACAGTTCCAATGGTAAGCATCACAAGAGTCAATATATAGTATATGAAGAAACAAAGCCAATCAAACTGTTAAGCTGAGAGAAAAATTGAAAATCTGGTTCAAATTCACTGCAATCCAAATTAATTTGAAGAAAAGGATAAGATTGCAGGGGCTCAGAGTCACATTTCCATAGAAGAATGGACAAAAGTTGTTTAAACAGAATGAAGAATTCCATAACTAATCTCATGAAAAATTATACAACACTGCATTGTTTAATAATAAGAATTATTCAATAAACTGAATTATAAATTCATATATGAGAAATAACATCACTCTTACAGCAGATATTTCAATAATTCAAGGAAGAGATACAAATAATTAGATATGTGAATTCACAGTTATAAATGTTTTTCTAATCCTCAGGTAAATTACATGAGGATTACATTATATTACATAAACCTAGTTAATATGTTAATATAAATGTTATAAATAATAATATCTGAGCCTCAGAATGACCTGTGGAGTTTTGAAAACTAAAGAATAATTGATAATTACAATACAGAAAAATCACCATCACAGAAGAGTTCCTAAAATATTAAAAAAATTAAAATGAGAAGATATAATAGAGGAAGCAAAAAAGCAGCCACAAAGTTGGGTGAGTGGGAAAGGGTTATATTGGTCTAAGAGGAACTGGATGTGATCAAAACACATTAAAGTCATAAGAAATTAGGAGCTCACCAAGGATACTGTTAGAGCAAAGTGGATAATATTCAGAATAAATTAAACAAATAAATCCAAATAGTGTATGATAACATCTTTTGTGAACAGATAATTGCTCTACTCAGACCATGACTTCACAAATCTAGTAAAATTATACTGTTATTTGAGCTTAGGAGTTCTTTCTCACACATAATTATTCTACTCCAGTGTGAAATGATAGGTGACCTAAAGGCTATGATATGAACCATGATACGAACTGGTATTAGAGATTTCAAGGTAAATGATAAAACCAAGAATACAAGGTAACAACAGTGTCTTCTGTATGTCATACTAGTCTTTCTTTCTGAATCAATTCCACATCAGAGTTGTGCCTGGCTTCTTTAACAAATTAGACTTCCATTTATTGTTTAGGGCTAAGTCATGGCCAGAGCTCCAAGTAGATCCCAGGAAAAGATAAAACCATTTCACCCTAATGTTTTGTGTCCATAAAAATGAACACTATCCCAGATTCAGCACGGAATCTGACAAGGGATATTATGAGACCTTGAAGAAAACCTTAACATATTAACTAAATGCTCAGACAATTTAATTATGTCTGTCAATATGTATTAATATGTATACATAAATTTTGAAATTTTGATACATATAACATTATCAATTTAGAAATTTATACCATAGGCTGCAGGGCCAGCATTTGGAAAATTTTCCTTGTTTTGGTCTTTTTTTTTAAGACAAGGTCTCTATACACATCCCTGACTGTGCTGAAACTCACTATGTGGACCAGGCTGGCCTCAAACTCAGAGATCCACCAGCCTCTGCCTCCCAAGCTTTGTTATCAAAGGCTTACACCACTATTCCAAGCTTCTTTTATTTTTTAATGTAAGTTGTATTGCTGTATGATTAGATAGAGATAAGCTTAATAAAAATATTTGCATATATATACATATATATAATGAATTTTGGCCATATTTAGCTCCCACCTATGCCTTTCTATACTGAAGAAAAAATTAGAAAGATAGTAAACAGTGAAAAGACCTCCCATGGTCAATGATAGGTAGAATTAATATCATAAATACCAAAAGATAGCTATTGCAAATATCACTAAAATTCCAATGGCATTCTTTGCAGAAGTTGGGGAAGAACTCCTAAAATTCTTGTGAAAGCATAATAGTCTCCAGAAAGCCAAAACAACCCTGAGCAAAATGCATATTGCTGATGGAACACTGGTTTTAAGTTAAAGGGCAGAGTCTGTAACAAAAACAGGTAGGTTGTGATCCACAGACAGAGAAAGGGATCAATAGAACAGAATAGGGGACTTAGAATTAAACCCACATAATAACATCCATTCAATTTTTTTTATAATGGTGTCAAAAACACACAGTGGAGAACAGACATCCTCTTCAACAAATGGTATTGGGATAACTGAATAGCTGCAGACAACAAAATGAAAGTAGATTTCTGTCCTTCACCCTGTACAAAAATCAATTCAAAGTGGATCAAAGATTTTAATGTAATAAAATTCTAAAATGGTAGCAGAAAACTTTACATATTCAATATTTTAACTAGTTAAAAACCTAGAAGGCATATTTTACAAATCAATGACTGAATTTGAAATAGAACAAAATATTTACTGCTATGATAAGTGAAGCAAATACCATAATAGAACTTTGAACAGAATATAATAGCAGGAAATCTATGAATCTAATGTGACAGAACATGGTATTTGAGATCAAAAAGCTGAAATATTTCTGTGAATGCAGAAATAATCAAAAAGAGAGAAAGTTTTTTTAAGCAAGATTAACACACAGGAAATGAGATTTCACTATAAACAAAGCTATTTTGAGCAGCGGAATATGCATTGTATGGCCATGATGAGTGGTGAAGATAGGAGAAGACCTCAGGAAACTAACCTCCTTGATCATGATTCTAAGGTATATAATCTTGATGGAAAATGTTAACTCAGCATATAACGAGCTCCAAATCTGTTCTGCTAGCCATCCCTTCATGGTCTTTAGAATGTATTATTCAAGAAATACACTACCTTTTGATTCAAGTGTTCAGGTTTGGATGAAAGAACAACTGAGTAGCTCAAACTCAGGGCCCTTAACATAGTCCAGTTCTCAGGGGACCATTCCTGTGGCTGGATGGTAGCAGAAAAGTTATCTCTGAGAAATATATTCAATATAATTTCAAACATACTCAACTAAGACATAGAGGTTAGAAATCCCCTGTATCTTATCTAAACTTTTTAAATACCGGAATGCTTGATTTGGATTCAAATGCTTAGATTATCTACAGAGTCAAAAACATCAAATAGGTAGGAGAAGGAAGGAAGGAGGGAGGGAGGAAGGGAAGGAGAGGGAGAGGAGAGACAGACACAGTCAGAGAGGTGCTATATGTGTTATTAAATAGGCAATTTTAAGGTTGTTCTAAATGGAAACTTTTGTTCTTTTGTTAATTGCAGAGCCAGTAATAGTGATGATGGAATTATATTAGAGGTCAGAGAGATTTTTATTTCAGTTACATTAGTATTTTATTTACATTGTGTTTGGATGTAATGAAAAGTACATAGCTCTCTGAGCCTTAAGTATTTAACTTCAAAAGAGCAATGAAGATGACAGTACTCTCGGTGGGAATATGTTTTAGAATGAAGTGAGAGCCTTCTAGATAAATAAGAATTATGATAGAGTAACTGATTGTAGATTATTCTATAAAATAATAATTGTTAATTCAGTATTATTAACCTCATGCTTGATAAAACCATCAATTGATTAGTAATAGATTTCACTTCAAAAGAGACAATGACTTCCCACAGAAACCTAATGTTTGAGTATCCCATGACCTGAAATTCATCCACATAGCCTGCTTTACAAAAAAGTCTGTTTAAGTGACACTGATTTATAAAGATCGTATAGTTCCAAAGTGACTATGTAGAAATATATAGAAATAATATTTCAAGAGGTATTATGTGCCACTTAGAATCTCTTTTCTTGAAAATATCTATGGTAGTTCTTGACAGTTTCTGCATGAAACTGCTGTTTTGCAGTGTTCATATAGTACAATAACACTTGCATTTGAGAGTTTATATACCATGATATAATCTTAGGTTCTGTACGTCCATATGTGTACATACATTCTTTGAAACTCAAATCCTTCAGAATAAATTGAGGCAGATAGCTATGCATATTAGTAATGTAGTTTATGGAGTTCTAGAAGATAAAATCTAAATTCCATTTAGTTCAACAGGAAAGCATTTTTATGTCATTTTGGATAATCTTTCTCTGGCGCTGAGATTTTAAGAACCATGGAATGCTTCTATGTCCTTTATACAGTATCACATTCTCCTTGTAACACAAATCTCACAAGTCAAACCTCATGTTAATACCTCCTGCACTCTAACCAAAAGCAAGGTGCTTCCTGAAACAAATTAAATTCAGTTGACATAAGAATCTTTGCTAGTTCCTGAAGTAATATGTTTAAGAACTCTTTGATAACTTAAATATATGAAGGATTAAAAACTTTGGAGGTACATTCTTTCAATAAAATGTTTTGGAGCATGAAATATGCCTCAGAAACTTCTACAAATTTTTACCCACAGTTGATATTTAAGCAAAATTTGTTTCTTGGTGTTTTCATGCTAACTTTTTCAGGCTTCAAAGATGAGAATCTTGACAAGTATTTTTCATCATTATCTTTTCATTGAGAAACTCAATACTGCCTAAGATAAGCTAATGCACTTTATTTTAGAATGCATGTATACTAGCAGAGTTGCAGAAGACATTCACAACATCACTGATAAGATAAATTGAAGTAACAATGCAAATATCCGTAAATATTTAAAATTATGATGAATGTCTATAAAGCAATCCTAAAGTGATTAGATTGCAGGTAAATTTCAAATAAAATGTTAAGACCATCAATTACAGTAAGTAAACCAAGGCAGACACCATTGCAAGCAGCTATACTTTAAGACATTTTTTTCATCAATGTTCATCTTGTCAGCTAAATTGACAAAAATAATGAAAAAGTTTATGTATTATAGAACTGGTAGTTTTGACTCATTTTTGAAGTGTGGAATATAAAATACAGTATTAGTTAACATTCCATTGTCATACCCTTAATCACTAGTGTTGGTTACTCGTTTTACCTGGGTCTTCTTAAATTGGTTTGTGGAAAGACAATTAGTGTTCTTGATAAATAATAATACAGACATTATCATTCTGGATGCAGCTGTCTGTGAGTTTTTTAGTTAGTAGATAATTGCTAGTGTCAAACTCATTTAATATCATCACCTCTGATGTCTATCTGAATACCAGGGATACTCAGAAAGATAATGGCTAGACTGGCATCTTCTGGTATGAAATTACTTTCCGTCTAAAATATCTAGGAAGTTCCTGATGATGAGGAGAAGGCACTACCTTCTACACTATGACACTGATGAAAATATTTCTAATTAAATGCTTTCAAGGAAAATAGTCATCAAAATGTAAAGGATGCATAAGACAATGTAGGGACTCATTGATAAATGGGAAGGGTACAGAGGATAACTTTGAACTATCACTCTTTATCAAGGTAAGTTTTTGTTGATAATATTTAAGAAAAAATGTAATAAACATATTGCTAAACTGTGAAGCCATCAAGTCACTCTGCTTAAAACTAATATGTCATCTTTTCTGTCAGTTAAGAGCATTCATGTTTAATGATGAAAATTTGCCATAAAGAATCATTCTCAGTAATACTGAGCAATTAAAAATAACCTCTTGTGAGAAGTCAGTAAGGTTTGCACATTTGTTACATGAATAAAATAAAACTTCACCTATTCTGAACAGAGTAGAAAAAGGAACATGGAAAATGAGCACCCACTTTACATAAATTTAAGATCAGATTGGGGATGTATTCAGGCAAAATTCTATCTCTGGTGGTAGTATAGAGCAGAGAGAATAGTGACATATCATAATTCCATTGGAATGTAACTAAACTCTATCAAAATAGGCATGAAGCAGGGTCTCATGTATACTAAGCTAGTCTCAAACTCACTATGTAGCCAAGGGCAACCTTGAACTTCCATTCTTACTGGAGGGGTGGGATTAGAGGCTTTTACCATCACATCCAGTTTTTGTTTGTTTGTTTGTTTGTTTGTTTGTTTTGTGCATTTGTTTTTTTTATTTTAAGGATGGAATCCACAGCTTCATGCACATTAATTAAGGGTACTACCAAGACAAGAACATCCTGAAGCCAGAAATAGGCATTGAAGGCATCAGAGCTGAAGGAGAAGCATGAGTCTTTCTTCTAGGCTTAATCATAAAAAAGCTTCAATCTTCTAGAATCAATCTCTTTTCTAGAGTTCTATTCAGTTTAATTACAAAATTTTACCAATAGAGAGTGATGGAAATTAAGAAGTTTTTGATGGTATCTTCTTCAATTAATTCTTCAGTATTTGAGAGGCTTGGATCTAGCTTTACTGGATGTAACAGGCTCTGCTGATTCCCCATGGGAGGACTTACATTTTTGGAGGGAATGGGGGTAGGTTGTGGGGGAGACTGGAGGGGTAAGAGTGCAGAAAAGGGGGATCAGTGATTGGTATGTAAAATGAATAAAAAAATTCTTAATACATTTTTTTCAGTGTCATAAAGTTTTCATTGTATAAGTTTTTCCTTCCAGAATGTGATGTCAAAACCCCATTGCTTTGAACACCATATACTTGAGTCATGAAAAACAGAAAAATCAAGCCAGTATTCATTTGGCAGCTTTATCCCTATGGGCTACCTTTTGTAGTGTTGGAAGATGCTATGCACACACTACCATAGTTGAAAAGCCATCATGAATCTTACATAGCAATGAATGCTGAGAGCTACAATAGCTATCTGTCTGGTGAAGGTGGAAGTTTCTCTCCCACCTTCCTGTTCCTAAATACCCAGCAACCTCTTCCCAAATAATTGGAGGCTTAATAGTACTTATAAATGCTCAGCTGGTAGCTCAGGATTATTACTAACTAGCTCTTACACTTATATTAACCCATAATTCTTATCTATGTTTAGCCATGTGGCTTGGTACCTTTTCTCAATATGACATTCTCATCTTGC
>CABHPH010089939.1:0-21159 GCA_902168325.1 Peromyscus nudipes
CTGTACCCACCAAAGAATCGCAAACAGTCATTCTTTAAGTTTCACCCCAGAATAGACAATTACTCCCTAGAGATTCATACATGGAATTCCCCCTTCAGTTAATCATCCAGACTACATACTCTGGCACCTCCCCAGATGGGAAAGAATTGCATACAATAAAGAAGAAGGTGCAGAAGATAATGGTTCAATCTCTAATGACTCATTCCAGGTCCTCCTTCTATAAGGACACATCAACAGTCTCCTGAAGGTAGTCAAAGCTGCTCTGTGATGGCTGCTATGTTCCAACAGGAACAAATATACATGCAGGCAAAACACCAATATACTTGAAATAATGAAATAAAACAAAACCCAGGAAAAGAAGAAGAAAAAAACCTCAAAGGGCATTATTTTTTTAAAGAGGAAAGATTAGGCAATCATCTCTCACTAAGGAAAACATCCTCCTACAGAAATGATTTGCTTTAACCAATTACACATAGTGTGTACTATGATTTCCTAAGAGGTTCAACTCCTATGCAATATCATAAAATTAAACGTTACACTATGTGGTTAATTAAATAATGCTATGTAACATTTTAAGGAAAAAGAACCTAATGTCTCAAGTTTATTTTAGAAACTAGTTGTACATTTGTAGAGCAGTTCAACCTATAACACCAACATTTATCACTTCAGGATTAGATAATTAGAAATTTGGATTTCTAATATTGGTTTGAGTATGAATACACCAGCAAAATCTGATTCTACCTGCACTATCATTTTATGAAAAGATAAATGTATTTCTTAGTTGGATATATTAATGGGGAGGGAGCTTGAGCAAATATTTACTAAATGCTTCAATGTCACAAAAAAGGCAAATGCACTGACTTCATCAATAAGCATGATTCATTAAAAATATTTTTGGCTTTTAGAATATTACTGTAAGTTTTGGGAAAATACCTTTTTCCAGTCTTCTGATGGAATATAATCTTCATCTTCTTCAGATTCTTCTTCTATTTCACTATCTAGAATATGTTAAGAGAATGATACTATAAAATGGGCATTTATCTGTCCATATCTTTGTATTTTTATACCTACCACCAAATATTTAGATATGCCAAAAGGTCTGCTAAATCAGACCAAGATATTTAAAATCAAATAATGAACACTGTATCTAAAACAAGACAATAACAAAAAATGTCCCCAAATAAAAGAAAAACTATGAATCTCCTAGGACAACTCTATTCTCAGGAGATTTTGTAAGGACACAAAAACTTCAGGATTAGTGTCAACATAATCTTTTACTAATGTCTAGTTACAAAGTAAGTCACATGATATCAAGTTCTTCACACAGAAAACAAAGACTTAGAGCAATGTTGGCCAAATAGTTTTCCTAATAAAACTTGGAAGTTTGGAGCAAAATTGTATGGGAAGAAAATAAGAAGTCTGGGTACATATTGAAAACCTTTATTCTCCCCAATTTTTATTTTATCCACACCAGGCAAGCTGTTGCTTGGTTATGTTCAAATGAGGATGATTTATAGGGCTGGCAGACTGCTTGCCTAACACACACTAAGCGCTGGGTTCAACTCCCAGCACTGCATGAGATAAGGAAGAGTGGCACAAGCCTATAATCCCAGCATTTGGGAGGTGGAGAAGTTAAAGATTAGAAGTTCAAGGTCATCTTCAGCTACGTAAGGAATCTACCAGAGTTTGATTCTCAGGAACTACATAGAGGTAGAAAGAGAAAGTGGACTCTTGTTGTCTTCTGACCTCCACATGCCACCCTGTCACAGTGGAAACTGGGGAACCCTATTAGCATGTATTCACACCCCAAGAACTGACCCCCTTTTTGCACCCAGGAGTCACAAGATTATAGAAGACAACAGTACAAATATATAGTTATGTACTGCATGATGTCATCTTTGGTCAACAGACTCAATTTATTTACGATGGTGGTGACCCTGCCAAGATCGTATGATCTTGAGGTGCTGTGTCCACATTAGTCACACAACCAAGAAACTTGACAACATGTTTCTCAGAATATATCCCTGCTGCTGAGTGACACATGAATATAATGAAAGATGGTTCAAAGTCAAACAAAGAAAAGTAGAAAACAAAAACTTCAAGACTACACAAAATAAAAGGAACACACGCATATTTAGGCAGTATATGAAGCAGTACATGTTGTGATACATGCATTGAGAATAGGATCTTCATTTTGATATTCTAGTAACCCCTAACAAAATCCATTTACCTTTGAAAGCAATTTCAGAATAAGTGAATTCAAGTATCAATAAAACCACATTAGAACTTTAGGTATTATAAAAGAGTGAAAATTACATTCTAACTATAGCAATGATAATACATACTTGTATCAAAATATTTACATCGACGTGGGCGAATTATTTCCTGAGCATCATGGGAAGTAACAGACTGTGAGGGATCATCATTGGAAGACTGAGTTTCATCCTCCTGGCCCGATGAATCCTTTATATTCTCTTCCTATAGAATAAGAAAATGTACTTACAATATGAGGAATACTGTTGTAGGCCAGTAGTCAAATTGTGTTTTAGAGGTAGCTGTAAGATCATAATAAACCCACCAAATGAAATGTGATTTCCTGGGTTAGTTCCTGGAACTGGGGTAAAACCTTGGAGCTGAAGTCCCAGCCATTTAGAGTTTAGCTAAGGGCACTTAGCAGGGCTAGCTTTGGTAAATACATTTGTTGTTGTTGTTGTTTTTGCTCTTTGGGGGGCCCCACCACACAGCCCCCAAATAAATCACACATGAAGGTTTATTCTTAATTACAAATGCCTGCTTAGTTTGGTTTGTTTCTTGACAGCTTTTCTTATCTTAAATTATCCCATCTATCTTTGGTCTCGGGGCTTTTCCCATTCTCTTACTTCTGTAAATCTTACTCTTACTCAGTGGCTGGCTGTGCAGCTGGGTGGCTGGCCCCTGGAGTCCTCCTCCTCCTTCCTTCTCAGATTTCTCCTTCTATATATTCTCTCTGCCTGCCAACCCCACCTATCCTTTCTCCTGCCTTGCTATTGATCTTTCAATTCTTTATGGGACCATCAGGTGTTTTAGACAGGCACAGTAATATAGCTTCACAGAGTTAAACAAATGCAACATAAACTAAAGTAACACACCTTAAAATACATTCTACAACAGACATCGAGTTACACTGGGTGTTAATATTAGGAAAGCAGTATAACCCTCTTGTATCTAAAATAATTTTAAAAAATGAATACAGAACTGCCAGGTAGCCTATTTAATTTAAAAGTAACAGCATTTTTTTTTTTACGTTGGTACTATTCAGAAAAAGCAAAAAGAAATCTGGAATGAAACAGATCAAATTTATCTCCTGGAGTGAATTACAAGGGATTTTCAATTTTTATACCACACATTTCCTAATTTTTATTTTTGAAATTTAATCTTACTGTACAAAATTATATTTAGAGCTTAGTGCTATCTGTGGTTTCACAAACACAACAGGAATTTTGGAACATAAATGTTCCACGAAGAAGGTAATAAAAAAACACTGAGCCGGGCGGTGGTGGGCACGCCTTTAATCCCAGCACTCGGGAGGCAGAGCCAGGCGGATCTCTGTGAGTTCGAGGCCAGCCTGGGCTACCAAGTGAGTTCCAGGAAAAGGCGCAAAGCTACACAGAGAAACCCTGTCTCGAAAAAACAAAACAAAACAAAAAAAAACAAACCACTGAGCGAGCACTAACTTACTTTATTTTCCCCACTACAGCCACTGTTGTCATCATTATCAGCATCTTCATCATCTTCACCTTCCTCCTCCTCGTCCTCCTCCTCCTCGTCTTCTTCAGGTAACCGAACAGTGCTGTCATAACCATAGAGGCTGAGAAGCTCGTGGATTGGCATGTCGCCTTCCTAGGTACACCAAAATAACCCAATTTCCGAAATCAATGATTTCACACTTCCACGTTGTAATTTACAAATCTGTAAAGTACTAAAGTGACACTTGTTTTTTCTTTAGAGAATATATGTGGTTTTGTGTCTAATACAGTCAGTATTTTCACATTATGAAAAGGAGAAATAAAAACCCAATCTTTTATTCCTATAAACTGACCAATTTTAACTGGTCCGTATATTTGTCAATAGTCTGAAATCAATTACAATTTTTGCAATAATTCAGTCTACATACCAGAGTCAGTTAGCCCTTACATGTGGATTATTATGAACAGTACCCTAAATAATTTGGGGCAAAGAGAGTAATTAGAAACAGGATGTCATCTAATTCAATAAATCCAGAAAGGGAGATTAAATTCCCTACTCAGGCAAAGCACACTGCAGGAACAACAGCGATTACATACAAAATGATACTAGGTTACAAAGCCATATATATTGTTCTAAAGTAATCTTCAATTTACATATAAAATCATGTCAGCATTGATTATCTATGGAACTATTACATTAATCCCATCACATAGATGAGGAAACATGGGCACATACATTAAAGAATTTTCTTTAAAAAAATTACACAAGTCACATTATAATACATTCAGATTTTCATCATGTGACTCTAAAAGGTTAATAATTTTATTAGCGTATTTTAGGGCTTCAGTCAGGACCTTCTTCAACCCCCCCAAACACATATCCACTGTGAATAAAATGAAGAAATAGCCTTATTCGGGAAAATAAAATCCATTTTCTGCAGAAGGCAATCACTAATCAAGAGATGTCAAGCATCAAAACCAATAAAATTCTGATTATAAAAAAATCAAAGTTTAACCCAATTTATCTGAACATATCATACACACAAACACAAATACACATACATATTCTAAAGAAAAACATGTCAAATTGGAACCTAGAGAAATGGTGCTCTTTAAATAAGACAATATATTTTATAGTTTCCTATCATTATGTGCCATAATATCAACAGAAGTCTAATTCACATATCAAACATATTTCTGCAGAGAGGATATATACATTAGAACGTGTAACATAAATTGGCAACACAAAGTTCATCTCCCCTCACTCAGAATCTATGTAGATGGTAGGGGGGATGGGCTGTTTAAAGGCACTTACTGCTCATGGAGAGGACCTAGGATCAGTTCTCAGCACCTAAACTGGGTAGCTCACAACTGCCTGTAACTCCAGTTCCAGGCAATGTGATACCTCTGACCTTCTTGGGCACCTGCACCGCCCCCCCCCCCCACATCCCAACACACACACACTTGCATGCACACACAGAGACATATTTTTTTTAAAGAAAAAAATTAGTAATTAATAATCTGTAAATTCTTCAGAGGGAGAAAATGGCATTTGATACTTATACTCCACACTGTAAATCACCTTTGATCCTACTTTGAAAGAGAGTTTAGTTCTGAAGGGTCCAATAATCTGTAGACTCCATAGTTTGACAAGCAATTGCTATATCTAGCAAGGCATCACCATGCCAGATGAGATATTTAATTGACAACCATGTGTGGTGGTATTGTGTTCCCCAAAATATTGTGTACCTTAATAAATTTATCTGGGGTCAGAGAACAAGACAGCCACAATATGAAACAGAGGTTAGGCAGTGGTAGCATACGCCTTTAATCCTAGCATTCCAGAGGCAGAAATTCACGTGTTCAAGGATACACCCAAGCATGGTGACCCACGCCTTTAATCCCAGAAAGCACGCATTTAATCCCAGGGAGTGGTGGTAGAAAGCAGGAGGGTATATAAGGTGTGAGGACCAGAAACTAGAGGCTTTTGCCCTGGAGAGGCCTTTGGCCTGGAGAAGCCTTTGGCCTGGAGAAGCATGTGGCTGGTTAAGCTTGCAGGCTTCTAGCAGCAGTTCAGCTGAGACCCATTCTGGATGAGGGCTCGGGGCATCCAGTCTGAGGAAACAAGATCAGCTGAGAAGTTGGCCAGGTGAGGTTAGTTGTGGTTTGTTCTGTCTCTCTGACCTTCCAGTGTTCACCCCAATACCTGGCCCGGGTTGGTTTTATTAATAAGACTCTTTAAGATTCATGCTACAACCATGCTGTGTTATTTTTAAAGTATAACTAAAACCATACTTGAGGTATCGAAAGAACTGGCCCATGGAAATCTGAACAGTACCAAGGACACTGAAATTGAAGACTAGAGTCAGTACTTAAAAAGAACAGAACTTCAACACCAAGACCCAGAAACTTACTAGTTAAGGATATGAAAAGGGGACATTTCCACACATAGAAACAGCCTCCCCAGCATCTTAGTGGTCAAACATCGGAACCAGATGCTCTGATTTCACTTTCTCTAAGAACAAAAGCAGCCAGAAGCACACAATCTCCTCAGATCTTTAAGATTATCAGAAGGTAATGTCTGCTACTTTCATTTTTGTATTAAGGTGTGATTATTTTATTTGTTAGAACACAAAATATCACCACGTTCTAACAAATAAAATATCACCACATTAAGGAAGCAAAGCAGAGACACAGCACATGCTGTTTGACTCCTGGACCTCCTAATTCCAGCTCATATAATTTTCCTTAAACCCAATGTGCACCCCAAATAAGAAGTAGGTTTGGCAACTGAAGTTAATTAGTAAGGGTCACTAAAGGTATGAGAGTCAAACTGAAAAGAAACATTAACATGGCAGTTTACAACTATCATTCTTACCAGCTGTATAAGAATTCACAAACAGCTTGTTTCGTTTTTAGTTCCTTTTCTAGGACAATGAATGTTACTATTAGAGTGAGTGTTAAGTGACAATTTAACCGAGTTCACTGAGATGGCTATGTTCTATTTTGAAATCATTTTCTGACTAGACCACAGTGCTTGGTCCACTCTACAACACATCAATCAAACAACCCCTTTGGGGTCTTGAGTGTTGATCTGCCTTATTTAAAGAGCGTTAAGTCAGCTTTAAGAACAGGATGCTGGTCTTATGCTAGTCTCTGGCCTAATGTCTTAGATGAGGGTTCTCTAATCTGTATTTGCTTTGTCTTGTTTTTGTTTTTTGAGGCAGGTTTTCTCTGTGTAGCCCTGGATGTTCTGAACTCACTCTGTAGACTAGGCTTGGCCTCAAACTCAGATCCCCCAGGCTCTGCCTCCTGAGGGCTCAGATTAAAGGCATGAACAACCACTGCCAGACTTTTAATCTGCATTTAAAAAAATTTCTAAGTAAGGCTTCTTACATGAGTATGAAATATCTCAAAGGACACTAATTTCTCAGGTGCAGGATAAGATACCAGCCAATCAGCCTTTCCAGTGGGAGAATATAAAGCCTGGACATTATTTTTAAAATTTTTCACTAACATAACAAGAAGCTCAGTTAGCTTACAAAACGTTAGATGACAATGACATATTAACTGTACAGAAAGGAATTTCACTCTGAAAAGCAGAGTAGTGAAATCATGGATTGTTTTTCCTCATGTAACACAGATAAGAAGTGCAAGTCCCTACATAAATTTTACTTCTCAAAAGTCCAGAAACACCTCCAATACTAAGAAAGGACAGAGACAGTGCAAAGTAGCCTCCTCAATATCTCACAGACTCCACTAGAAGAACCAGTGATAAAACTAGCACACAGAGAAAGTCACTGAAGTCAAATGATAAATGGTTAAAGCATAAAAATTAAAAAAAAAATCAGACCCTCTTGATAGAAGCTGACATACTTCCCATACATAGTAAGTGAAAACTATACCCTCACCACCACCAATACTATTTCAAAAGGATATAGGTTATGGGAAGATCAGTAACAGATTAATCACAGACACAGTGGGTTTTCTGTTCATTTTTGTTTTTAAACTTAATTTCTATGACCTAAGTTTCTTAAATGACAATTTTTTGTTCATGTCTGACCCTCTTGGTTACTTTTTGTGGTCACTTTTGCTCCGTGTCAGAATTACTCTTAGTTGTTCATTCATGAGTATGCAAGCTAAGTTAATGCTGTTTCAAAACAAGCTGCATTTTCAGAATGACTGAAAAAGAAAAGAACAAAAGTCTGAAACACATGAAAAAAATAACTGGGTTCAGAATCCAGCACTACCTAGAAGGGAAAAAAGAAAAAAGAAAAAAGTCGATGTCTGAAAGAATGGAAATGTTCACAGCCCAGGTTTACCAAACACAAGTACCAAGTTGCCATACTGTAGTTGGTAAAAATGTACAAGGAACATGACTATAAAAAGTTCAGATAAACAACCAGGTATAGTGGTGTATGTCTGTAATCCCAGGACCAGGGAGACTGAGGCAGGAAGATCTCAAACTCTAGGTCAGATTGGACTATATAGGGAGTACAAGGCCAGGCTGGGGTGCAGAGCTGAGGCCATGTCTCAAAATGATAAACAGGAAAGTATAAATGCAAGAATAGACAAACTCCTACTAATATTACATTTTTTGTTTTTTGGGACAAGGTTTTACTGCATCTACATTGGCCTGGAACTTACTCTGTAGCCTAAGCTACTTTCCAACTCATGGTTTTTCTGCCTTAGTTCATGGGTGCCAGAGTTAAAAGTACATGCCACCTGGAAGCCAATTTTATTTGTAGCTAGAGTCAGTCTTAGCGGCAAACCCTCTCTAAGAGGGCAAGCTACATCTTCTGGCATTCTATCTCGGACGGGGTTTATTGGATTTCTCCAGTCTCTCAGCTAAAACCTGAACACATGATACAGCTTCCTCCAAGTCCTTCAAAGCATTTGCCAGCATTTGTCTCATAGCACACATGGAAAAATAAACACTGAAGACACTAAACCTTGGGTCAAAGGATACTGACTTTGACATCTTTGTGTATGTGGCATTTCTAACAATGGATTGGCAGTCATCACCTGTGTATGGGGGCAGGGTGAGAGTGGGGGTGTGGTGATGCAACACCCAGAAGCCAGAGGACTTTGGGTGGTCCTACTGTATCAGATCATTATTGTAATTGTACTAAGGCCCATCAATCACCCATTTTCACAGAACATTACATGATCAAAGTCTACATTCTACCAGGTATTAAGGGACCTCCTTCAACTTAGTCCTCTGACATGCCAGCTAAGCAGTGCTGGGAAACCTCAATGACCATCCTTTCTCAGCACTCCCGCTCTCAATGCTGGGGTTACCTGGTGTTTCACATGGGTGCTGGGGATACGAACTAAGGTCCTCATGCTTATACAGCAAGTGCACCTAACACTGTCCATCCATCCCCTGAGCCCATGACTTCTTTAGAGAGACTGGTAAGTTTACAGATTTTGCTAGGTCTTTGGGTCCAAGTTAATAAGGAACAGGAGTTCCTGCCCGTAGGTAATGCTCTGATCCCCTTATATCTCACTCACAAGAATTAAGTTGAGAATGCTCAAAGTGCTGTGTATATAATCTCCTTGGTCTGTAACAAGAATAACTCTTAATTAGTACCAGGCAGACATGGATAAAAACATTCAGCTTCTCAGTTTGTTTCTAGTGTTTTATCAGAATCAGCTAAACAAAAACAAAGGGAGGGTCTCACACAATGTAGGAACAGCACAATGAAAAGTTGATTTGAAAAAGGAAGCCCAATCATTTTAAAAAGCAGAAATTAAGGTATCACTTGAGCCCCAAATCCTGGATATTTTCCTGCCCTTAATCACATGCTATACACAATACACTGAATTCTTCACTGACTACATTTGTTCCAGATGCAGTTCTGTCTTTCTACTCTCAGGATTTTGATGCTGTCAACAATAGTTATTTGCAAAGTGAATATCCTATATTTCCCTTAGAGAAAAAGACTAAAGGATGATTAAAACTTGGCCAGTAGAACATAAGTGAATGAGGGTCTATCAGTCACCTAGTCTAGAGAACATCTTACTAGTTTAGTTATCAAACTCTATGTTCTTTCTACCAGGTACTAAGGAATTTCATTCAACTTGTATTGAAACATCATAATGAAGCAGGTGTGTTTTATCCTCCATCTAGGAGGAAGGATATAAAAAAAAAAGAGAGCAAAAGCTATGGGGCATATAGCACATGCTCACAGCTGTGAATCAACTTTCTCTGAGAACCACAGGAACAATACAATGAAGATTTATTTAGTAGACATTACCATCTTTGTAAGGACGTAAGTTTAACAATGATAATCAAGTTATATGCTTATGGAATAGTGAAGTTAAATTAAGGATCCAGGTTATTTAACTCACTGGGTCGCTTACTTAATTACATATGCACATATACTTTCTTCCTTGAAATCTGAACTCAGGTTAAATACTCATCATCTTGATGCAATATGACATAAGGGCTGAGTAGATAAGACTATGAGGGATAATGACAGACACAAGGGTGAATAAAAACAGATGTACATTATAATGTGCTTTAGGAAGTAAGTTGTCTCAATACTAAAAAAAAAAGTGGGGCAGTCATATCTGTGTAAGCTAACTGGACCCTGGCAGAAGTCGAAAAGAATGGACTATTTAAAAGACAAACACCAAGAGCTGCAGAGATGGCTCAGCTCAGCAATTACGAATACTTGTTCTTGCAGAGGACCAGGATTTGGTTCCCAACACCCACATAGAGGCTCATAACTGTCTCTAACTGCATTTCCACAGGATCTGACACTCTTTTCTGGCCTCCCTCTAAAGACACCAGGCATACACATGAAGTCAAGACAGGAAGATAAAGCCATCAAACACTGACACACAACAGTACTGTAAGATCAGAGGAGCATCAACTTTCTGGTTGCAGAAGAAATAAGTCTTCTCTCATGAATGTGGCACAGATGCAAACTTTCACAGCAGGGCCATTTGGTGGATGGGCACATTATTCTTCAGATATTACTGTACCAAAATGGACTTAGCAATACAGGCTTATGAAGACGAGATAAGTCCTAAGGGACCACATCTAGATTAGACTAAGACAGTTCTGAAGGTAACCAATCACTTAGGGCTGGTCAATAAACTTCTTTTATAATTTTCATGTCAGGGTTTCTTTTGTATTTATAATTCAGCCTATGCATACTGTCAGGTCGCAAAGACTCAGGACAAATGGCTAACTGTGGTGCCTATTAGCATACACAGTACATGCTGGCCTCAGGTTCTCTCAACATCACAAGTACCTGGCATAGTCCTGGCTCCTCTCAGCACTTCTCACCCCCTACCCTACCTTAAACCTCTTCAAGCCCCTAAGCTTCGCTTTCCTTTCCCCCAGCTTCCATCCCCAGATAACCCAGCCATTTCAGCCAAGCACTCTCTTGGTCCTCTTCTCTTGGATCCTGGTCCCCTCTTGCCCTTCTCTCTTCATTCTCTCCTCTCATTGACAGGTCTATTCTGCTGGCCATGTTCCTCTTCAGTCTGGACTCTTCTGGCTGTTCTCTCTCATATCTACAGTAAAAACCTTCTTCTTAACCATACCTAGGAGTGGTCATGTTCTCATTTTTATTCATGTACACTGCAAGAAAATCTCAAACTCTCATTTTTTTTTTCTATAAAGAGCATCCAAAGAAGTGACAAAAACAAGAAATTGGGAGACAGTTTTACAACAAGGTAAAAGTATGTGCTTAAGAGGTTAGTGTGGGCATTCCCATGAGCTGCCTCAATCTCTGTCCCTAGGCTTTGGTACTTTACTGGGAATGTGTCCAGTACTTTAAAGTGTGTATTAAGAATAGATGTTGTTAATAAAAGTCCTTTTCTTCTACAATGCATTTAAATACACAGATGTAGTTGATACTACTCTTACTTCTGAATGTAGTGTTACAATTGTGCCCATGCTTGGTCTCTTGAATTTTAACAAGCATTGGAAAAGGGTTAAATTTCAGTACTGGTAATTCAGAGCCAACACAAAACTTCATGAATTGTGTGCATAATTTTAACATTCCTATTAGTACCACAGCAAGTTCTAATCAATTCATCTAACTGTATTAAATTATTGAAATGTAAGACTTATATGGGGGCTGAGAGATGGCTCAGTGGTTAAGAGCACTGACTGTTCTTGCAGGGGACCCAGGTTCAAGGTTCAATTCCTAGTCCCCACATGGCAGCTCACAACCATAAATCCAGTCCAGGGGATCTGACATCCCCACACCAATGCAAATTAAAAAAAAAAAAAAAAAAGACATATAACACCTTTTATACTGACATGATAATGCAGTGATAGCTGCATACTTTAAAGCCCATATCAACAGTACTCATGAAAAGTTTAGAATTCAAGTTGAATGAAATTAAAACTTGCAAAGTATTCTAATATTTGAATATCTATCTTTGACTTAATTCAGTTGATTTTGATCTGAAAGAACTCAAAGTGAGGTGAGAGTGAAATGCATTTGTTAAATTTACTGCTAATTTATGAATGAACTGTGAAATTTGTCTACAATTACAAAAAAAAAAAAAGACAGATTTCATACAATGAAAGCTCCAAATGAAAAGCACCACCCCCTGAACTTCACCACTGTCTTGCTCCTGTAAAAGCAGATGAGTAATAAGACAAACTGGTTTATTTCTTAAAGAAAAATTGGTTTGGTCCATACTTAAAAAGTTTGTAACTACAGGAAATCTAATCACACCATTTAGTTTCAGGTTACAAAAGTTCTAGATATGGAGATACTTAAACGTAAAACTTTGCTCTATGTGGAAAGTCAGAGGAGATTCTGGGGAGGTGTAAGACTGCTTGAGATGAAAACATACACCAGGTGGTGGTGGTGCATGCCTTTAATCCCAGCAGAAGCAGGCGGATCTCAGTGCTTTTGAGGCCAGCTTGGGCTACAGAGTGAGTTCCAGGAAAGGCTCTAAAGCTACACAGAGAAACCCTGCCTCGAAAAAACAAAGAAACAAAAACAAAAACAAAAACGAGATGAAAATATATAGGATTACTTCCTTTCTCTAACCTCTATAAATTTCAATTACCATTTCCTAAAGAAAAGAATAAGCAATGACTGACTAGCTTCTTACTTTTAAAAGACTTACTTTACTTGGTGTACTGACCCCAAATACATCATAATTTTTGAAAGGCTCTGTGAAAACCAAAATACAATATTGTCACCAAAATAAATTCAGTTTTCTGGTCAAAGTTAAAAAAAAGTTGCTTAGACATGGTGAATAATGCTATTTTAGTAACTAAACAATCCCAAACAGGACCCGGGCAAAATTTAACTAAATGCTATCAGGACTCCTTTCAAATCCCCAACTAAATTCTGAAACACAGATAATTACTATAAAAGAATAATAACATCCATCTTCTCTATCTATAAACACCAGCACAGTGTCTGTTTTACATTTTTTTTATCATGGAACAAATTACATCATACACATAAGTTATATTAGAGAATACCAGATCCCCTTATGAAATTAATGAAGGCTATAGGTATTATTACCTATACATACATACAAGTATGTATGAACTGAGGTAGGGAAATAAAACTAAACCATACTAAATAGGATACAGCATTTTTGTTTATTTTTTTAAACTAATTAGCATATATGAATGGTAACACCAAATCCAGAAGACAGCAGCAAATCCCAGATTACCAAACACACCTCAAAGCAGGAACAAACTACCTAATCCAAGACCAAAAGCATTTAGTAAGGTACAGTGTAACAGCTTTTTTTAAATGGTAAATGGAAAAGGTCCTATCAAGCAGTTGGCCTTGCAGCAAGATTAAGGAATCTAGATTTTCTTTAGGAGTTATAGGAGGATGAAATAAAAGGTTGTGTACTTTAGAAAGGTCACTATAGATGCTGCATGGGAAATATATTAGAAGAAATATAGCAAAACATGAAATGGGGAAACTAATTAGGAAGCAGTCATAGTAGTCTAGGATAGAAAACAATACCTCCTGGGGTAGATATGGAATAAGAACTGGTTAGAGGTATTTCAGTGGGGAGCAATAACAGGCTTATTTAGAAATGCAATGTTGGCAACAAAAGAAACATTTTCCCTGGTTTCAGACTTAGTCAACAATGTAACTAAATGTAAGTAGTTTTTAAGGTGAGATTTTTTATAGACAGAGAAGGAACAGGTAAGGAGGGAACAGTAAGTATTGTTTTGAGTGTTCACAATTTTAGAGATAGCTGCCGAAATGTTTAAGGAAAAAGTCAAGTTGGAGAATAAGATGGAAGAGTTAAGCCAGAAATAACAAACCAAGAAGAACTGAGCAGCGACCATGAAATAGATTAGATCACACAGGCTGGTAGTTTTCAGATTTGGTATGCAGGTGGCTCAAACTTGCTTAATGAAGATGTAGACTGGGAGCCCACCTTGGAAGATCTGCTGTATTTATTAAGTCTATAGCACATTCTGATGCAGCTGACCTTTATAGTATGTTCTGAGCATTTACCTAAGAGAGACAAGAACAGAAGAATAGGTCTGGCACCAATAACCAAGTAGTACAAACACTTAAACTTTAGGTAAAGAGAAATGCGCAGAGGACACTGAAGAGAAAATGGAGTACAGGGGATAGCACAGTGGAGAGAGAATGGTCAGCTGTGCTGAACACCAATGAGAAAAGCCCCAAGAATGAGAAGAACAATGGTGTAGAAAGGTCAAAGATAACACTGATAGCAAGAGGGAGACACAAGCTAGAACTTTAATCAGAGAGAGGAAAATGATGACGTTTAAGACATTTAGGCTTTGAAGAGAGTAAATAAAAGACGCAGTACCTGGTAGGAGGGGGCCACAAGGGAAAATTTAGGATCCTTTCATGGCCCATTTCTGACAGATCTATGATGTTTCACCGAAAATTACTACTGAATTTTACACAATAATTTTTTAGCCCCAATTTCAAATGTTAAATACGCCATCAATGGTTGGGGTATTTAAAATTTCCAGCATAAACAGAGCACCGAAGTCTCCAGTGTCCCCGCTCCACATGCCGCACCATTTCACTGCTAGTATAGGTCATTTACCCTTGCAAGATCCTCTATTTCAGAACTGAAGTTTGTCTCTCCTTCCATCATCTCTTCTTCTTCTAATGTTCGCTCATCATCAAAATCATGAACCAGCATGTCAGCTGATGGATCAAACTCATGGTCCTCTGATGTTGCTGAGCCTCCTATAAAGAACATTTCCAGATGTATGGTAAACCAAATTAAGTGCATCTTACCAATGTTATTTTAGTATATATGCATTGTTTATTTGAGGCTGGATCTAAGTTAAAAAGGACCAGGAAAAAGATAGACACAGTAAATGTTTTTGCTTTAAAAAATTAGCTTTACTCATACCCACTCCCAAAAAGCTCATACAAGGAACTACTGTTTGCCAGGCTTACTCCTATATGTTACACTGTGAAATTGGGGTAGAATATTTTTAACTTAAAATTTTTGCTGTAATCTTCTGAACAGGAAACTAAAGAAAAAAGAGCTCCATCAAGTAAGAATCATCTTTTTTTGTGGAGGGGGCAAACAAAACCATTTTAACCACCTGTTTAAGGTTTGAGAATCTCTTTGGTCCTTGAAAATCTTAACAGTCACATACTGTGGAGTGATTTTTTAGGTCGATGACAGGCTGCACATATGACAGTGGCTACATCATATAGTACAGGTATGCGGTAGGCTTGTAGAGGTATGCTCTATGATAATTGCTCAAACACCTGAGTTTATCAGAATGTGTGCTTGCTGTTAAGCAACACCTGCCCATCCAGTGAAAATATACATGTACTATCAGCACTACCTTGAAAACAAATTCTAATATTTGAGTAATTATCTTGAACTTATGCAGCTGATTTGAAATAACTCAGGGGTAATAGAAGTAAAATGTATTAAAAGCATATATAAAATTTTTATTAAAGGAAATACAAGTAACTCAAAGGAACAGATATATCCCAATCAATATTTAGCCTGGTTTGGGGGAATGTTACTAGATTTAAATAGACTGCAAAAGCTAGGAATGTGGGTGTTCTGTAGACATTTCCCACATTTTGATTGGTGCCAAACCAAGACTTCAGTTTGCAAAAGCACTGCTTACTTATAGACAAGTATGTCATCTGACATGGGGGGGGGGAGATCTTTTTATCAGTTCAAATTATTAAGAGTTGCATTAACAGCTATGCCAATCCCCTTATTTCACTCTATGTAAGAGAATCAGTAAGAAAAATGAAGAAACCAGGGTATACCAATGGCTAAGAGTTCTTTAGTCAACTCCCACAATATTCAGAAGAGCCCTCCCCCTTTAACTATGTGCCAAATAATTAGCTCAATCATTTGATAAACATTATCCTCAAGCAGTGATATGAAGTAGGTATTATCACCCTATTATTAAAAGGGGGAGGGAAGAGAAAGATACAAGGCTTAAGAACATAAATAGTGCTTCAAAATACAGCAAAGATGGAACAGAGTCCCAGCTGTAACTTCAACTCCTGTGCTCCAAACTTCCTGTAAGTCCTCTACATGTCTTGTCTCAAAGAACACTTAAGGAGAGTCTTAAGTTAGTTAAGTTTACTAACATATGTGACCTGTAATCGCCAACAGGTGGCAAAACACCTGAAAGACACAATTCTGTTTTAGAAGTATTTGAAAAATAATATTAAATATAAAATAAGTAAATGCCGAATCCAATTATTTTATACTAGATTTTAATGAAAATGAGTTATTAATCATTATGCAAGGTTCAGAATGATTTCTATAAAAAAATAGAAAAGCATCCTGTCTTAATTCCTTACAACAGACTGTCTTAATTTTATTGGTATTATAGTAGTAGTTGAACTACTGGGCAGGAGGGTTCTCATGAGAGCACAAGTAAGAACCATTAACTTGGAGTTTTGGTTTTTATCATCCTTTCAGTTTCCTGAACCTTTTCTTCTGAGACACTTAGCAGTCAACAGTGAAGCAGTCTCAGACTGTGCTACTCTTTTATTCACTCTTGTAGACAGAAAGACTCTTAAAAAGGCTCTATTACTGGAGCTGGAGAGAGAGGACTCAGCAGTTAGGAGGACTTGTGACTTTTGCAGAGGATCTGGGTTCAGTTTCTAACACCCACCTGATAGCTCACAACCATCCTTAACTCAAGTTCTAGGGGATTCTTCTTCTGAACTCCATGAGCTACAGGCATGTGCACAGTACATATAAATACATACAAGCAAAACACCCATGCACACAAAAAAATTACATCACCACCCCTCTTTGGACATTATTAAACTTAACATAGTTCTTATTGAGTATAGATATTGCCAAAAATAATTATGCTAAATTTTAACTACTCATTGCTATACTCTTATCCACTTACTTCCAAACTCACTAGAACACAGCACTAAGTCATGAACGTCATACTACTTACCTGAAATCTCTTATCTTTTGTCATCATTTGCAGACAGTTCTACCTGAAGATCTGTCACCTCACTCCCCCACTACATTAAATGCCAAAGTGTAAATGAGCTGCTCTTCTAATTCCAACTTCTTTCCCACATGCATATCACATATAAACTTGCAATTTCAACTATTTTCTTGCTTTAAACTGGTGTTTGTTTTATGTGAGTTCTTACCACCTTATTTGCAAGTAGCAACTAACCATCCTATTATTGTCTACCATATGCTTAGACCCATTATTAGGAAAGTTTCCTGGAAGGGAACCTCAATAATGAGGACATCTTTTGCTTTGTACAAGTTAAGTATTTTGCTAGGGAGTTAAGATAATCACTGCTTTGTCATCCACTTTTGGATCACCTTTTTAAAGGCACTAAGATAACTTTAGGTTACAATGTATCATGTATACCTATTTAATCACTTAAAAAACCTACCCCCACCCCCCCGTAACTGTGTCTGCCCTTTGGATGATGATGATGGAGCTTATAGATAAGTCATTTAGCATAGTTATGTGACTATGACTGCTAGCATTGACTCCCAAATACAGATGCTATGAAGAGCAGCCTATGACCATTAAACAATATTTTTTACATGAGAGAGGCCTCTATCCTTAATTCTACCAACTTTAGTAACCCTCTATCTTTAATTCTATCAAGTTTTGTAACTCTCTCCAATTGTGCCTAGCAACAAATGCTCCTTCTGCCAAAGGCCCTAATATTTATGTACTTATTAAAGAAACGCTAAAGCTTAAGGAATCTGCAACCCTACACAAATAAACACAGGGAATCCATTTTCTTTTTTCAGCAAAATTTATTTCTGAAGTTTTGAAAGAAAAAAAATAATGGAAATATTTCTATATCACACAACCAATATACTGGGCTATATACACTTTTCTGATCTCATGTTTACTTCTAAATCCTACCATCCTGAACTCATTTATAAATCACAAAGTTAAAAAAAAAAAGTTACAAAGACCAATATACTTTACTCTTGAGCATACAGAAAAAAGACAAACTACTTTTAGCTGAAATAAAGACAAAATCAAGTGTAAAGTCAACACTCAAATTATTTAATAGTGCACTCCAACCTCCAGAACACAACAATTTATGCCCATGGAAAGCATCCTGGACTATTAAAAGACTACTCATGTTAAGCACACATACGCACACAAAGCTTTCTAAAAATTACAATACAAGCTTGGCAGTGGTGGACTTGGATTTAATCCCAGCACTCAGGAGGCAGAGGCAAGTGGAACTCTTAAGTTCAAGGCCAGCCTGATCTACAGAGCAAGTTCCAAGACAGCCAGGGCTGCACAGAGAAACCCTGTTTGGGGGTGGGGGGGTAATCCCCCCCCCAAATGAATGAAAAAAAATCCAAAATAAAATTACAATACAATGTAGATAGCTTCAATTTGCAAAATTCAGCAACATGATGCTAAACTTTGCTAAATATTCAATGTGTGAGTTATTTTCAAACAAAACACACCTCAGAGGACTCCCAAAGAGTAAAAATAAATGTGTGCAATATTGAAGGGAGAATATAAAAATCCTAGATGAACAATTAAAAGTATATACAACCTACTCAAATCTATGAATAAATTGCTTATGTTTCCAATGCAACTCCCCTGCTGAATGGCTGACTTATTTTACTATGCCCTTCAATGGTAAACACATTAATAATTTTTTACCAAATAAAATGTTGAATATCTTTAAGCTAACTGACTCCTTTTCAAAAGCATTATTTCATGTACACTTTCAGTTAAATAACAATTTTATTTATTTATTTATTTTTTGGTTTTTCGAGACAGGGTTTCTCTGTGTAGCTTTGCGCCTTTCCTGGAACTCACTTTGGAGACCAGGCTGGCCTCGAACTCACAGAGATCCGCCTGGCTCTGCCTCCCAAGTGCTGGGATTAAAGGCGTGCGCCACCACCGCCCGGCTAAATAACAATTTTAAACTATAAGAAATACGTAAAGCAACTGCGAAGAGTGGAAGACAGGGAAGAGGAAGAGGGACAAGGAGAGGAAGAGAGGGAAAGAAAGCCCAGACAGTTAGGAGGATGATCTTGCCTCACCTGTACTTTCATGGGCAGTCAAACATTTCATCCATTTCTTTTTCCCCAGAAAAAAGAAGCATTCAGAAGAAAAGCAAGTCAGATGACAGTCTAGCTCCTCTAGCCTTTATCTTAACTAACAGGACAAGTAGTCAAACAGGATTATAAAAACACATAAAAATACTTACCTGGACTTGAAGACTCAACAGATGGCTGAAGGGAAAAGAAAACAAATTAGCATTTTTGTGTAGTGTACCTTTATAAACATTCTAAGAAGCACTCAATGACTAATGACACCAAAAACTTACAATAAGTTTTAATGTCTAACACAAACCGAAATTGTTCACATAATCTTTCCCTTCCATTATGCTTAAACCCCCCCAAAAATCTAAAACACTCTTGGATTTAGAAGCAAAAATAGTAATATGAAATTAATTCTGATTTTAAAAGCAAACACAGTCCTCAAAAATATAGATGAGTTAAGAGGTATGGTTTTAGATATTAAAATCTTCAGTAATAGGTTTTATCCTACTTATATTGAAATAACCATATATACACAACATTTGCTATCAGTGGTTTCTAAAGCTCAAAACAAAAACCAAATTGTGAAACAGGAGGTAGAAACAATTACATTCCCTCCTGACCATGATACTAGGGACTGAACCTAGACCTTTACACACACACACACACACACACACACACACACACACACACACACGCTAGGCAAGTGTTCGACCAACAGCTATATCCCCACCTCACCCTCTAGAAGGACAAGATCTTTCTAAAATCCAGCATGGCTTTGATCATGATCTCCTGCCTCAGCATCCCAAGTGCAGAACTTACAGGTATCAATCACTGTACCACTCATACATTAGCAACTTTAAATGGCAAAATATACAGATAAAACTGGTAGCAACTACTTTACTAATATTGCCATTTGACAGCGTAATTATTTTATCTCCGTCTTCAAACATAAATTCTTTCTAGACAAATTCAGTAACTTGGGAGAACTTAAAAAATGCCACTTCAGCCAGAGCTACTCACGGATGTTGTGAGAAGAAGCCACTGGCAAAAGCGCAAGCTATTAAGATTATTTCTTCGGCTAAACACAACAGGACTGAGAGGTGAGACAATAAAACAAATGGGGAAAAGTGTTCAGTTTTCAAGAGCCAGGGAATCTAAGACAGATCTCTGTGAGGTATTTAAGTTCCATTTTGAAACCTGCCTACGTTGTAAATGTGGTATTCTAGATTCCAGTTGTGCTGGCTTCTTTTGAGGCGCTTTTTCAGAGGTCCAATTTCTACCTCTAAACTTTAGTTAGAGAACAGTTCATCCCTTCAACACTGTTTTTCTAACAACAACAACAAACCAACCCTAACAGTATAGACAGTATTATATATTTCCTACACCACACCATCATTAGTTCAAAGTCAGCAGGCCAAAACAGTTAAGAGAATTGTTTAGTTTGGTTTCTCTGATGAGAAGCTGGAGAGCAGGAGGCCATGGAAATAATGTAACCATAAAAAGGGCAGAACTACACAGTTCTGATGTGAAATGGGTGTAGACACCACACCTATTGGCCAACAAATCAACATTTTAAAATCTTAATCCCAACTATAAACCTAACCTTTGGACAATTACGTCATTCAATGATTTCATGGGGTTCCAAGTTGATCAGTACTACAGAAAAGCTTCATCACATTCCTTCTCAAGTAAATGTCTGAAACAAATATACATGGCATCAACAACCACAACTTCTTACAGATTAGGTCTCAAAGAGATACAGCTCCTGAACATAATTATTTTTTTTAACATTACAATGTTTTCTAGTCTGATTAAAAAAGAAAAAAGCTTTCTGAAATCAAGTGTGTTGGCACAACTTTAATCCTAGTACTCAGGAGGCAGAGGCAGGCAGAGTTTAGTGAGTCTGAGGCTGGTCTGGTCT
>CABHPH010089940.1:0-11902 GCA_902168325.1 Peromyscus nudipes
TAATAAATAAATGTCAACCCTAAAACAATCATACATAGAATATTATACAAACTGAGTAGGTTGTATATAGGAATATATATGTATACAATATACATATATGCATGTGTGGTAGTTTGAATATAATTGTACCTCATAAGCTCATAGGGAGTGGCGTTATTAGGAGGTGTGAGCTTGTTGGAGGAAGTGTGTTACTCTTGCGGCAGGCTTTGAGATCTCCTATGCTCAAGCTACGGCCAGTGTCTCAGTTCAAATCCTGTTGCCTGTAGGTCAAAATGTAGGATTCTCAGCTCCTTCTCCAACACTATTGTCTGCCTGCACACTACCATGTCACACCATGAGGATAGTCGCCTAAAACTTTGAAACTGTAAGCCAGCCCCAGTGAAATGTTTTTCCTTTGTAGAAGTTGCTAATCATCATGGTGTTTCTTCACAGTAATAGAAAACCTAACTAAGACAATAATAAAATTAATATAAAAAGAGGCCATGAATCTGAAACAGAGCAGGGAAGGCCTTTTATATGGGAGGTTTGGAGGGAGGAAAGAGGGGATAAATGTTGTAATTATATTATAATCTCAAAAATAAGAGAAATAATGAAACAAAAACATAAGATATTGGTTTCTCCTAAGTCTTCTCCTTTAAAAATATTTTAAATATATTTATTATTATTTATTTATTATATTTAATGTATTTATTTAATATTTTATATTATTTTAAATTTATATTCAATATTAATATATTTAATATTTTATATATATATATATCTCCCTGTGTATATGCCATATGTGTGAGTACCCTCAGTGGCCAAAAAAGGGCCTTGGAATCCAATGGAGCTGGAGTTACATGGGATTGTGAGTCATTGACATGGATGTTGGGAACTGAATATCAGTCCTCTGGACAGCAAGTAGCAAGTACTCTTAACTGCTGAGCCATTTCTCCAGCCCTCTACCCTTTTTCCTTCATTCATAGTAGTCCTTCTTCTTTCCTTGCTATTACCACATCACCTGTATTTGTGTACATAACACTAGGTAAATAAAACCTTGATGGAGAAATAACATGAGTGCATTTCTTAACAAATACCTTGTTGGTACCATAATGACAATAATTAACCTTCTAGCTACTTTTGAAGATGGAAATTAACAGTTGCTTGTAGTTTTATTTTATTTTATTTTTATTCTTTTTACTCTTTATTCTTTGGGGGCCTGCCACCCAGTTCCCAAATAAATACATGGTGACTTATTCTTACTTATGAATGCCTGGCCTTAGCTTGACTTGTTTCTAGCCAGCTTTTCTAACTTAAATTATTTCATCTCTCTTTAGCTGCACTGTGCCTCTGGGCTGTTTGCCTTTTTGGCTCTATATATCCTTCTTTCCTTTTTACTTAGTTGCAGGTTGGGTGACTGGGTGGCTGGCCCCTGGCATCCTCTTGTTTTTTTACTCCTTGCTCTTCTTTTTTAGCCTAGATTTCTCTTCCTATTGATTCTCTCTGCCTGGCAGCCCTGAATATCCCTCTCCTGCCTAGCTATTGGCTGATCAGCTCTTTATTAGACCAATCAGGTGTTTTAGGCAGGCAAAGTAACACAGCTTTACAGTGTTAAACAAATGCAACATAAGAGAATGCAACACATCTTTGCATCGTTAAACAAATATGCCACAGCATAAATGAATGTAACACATCTTAAACTAATATTTCACCATAATAGCATTCAGAGGACCTGTGTGTATTTGAACGATTAGATTGTATTAACTTCATGAACAGAGACCTCATTCAGTACACTCTCTTATATTTAGTCTTCTCTAAGCATGTTACACCATAAGAATATTTCTATAATCATTTCTGTTCTGCCAGACCTTAGGAATTTCCTCTAACTTCTAATGGATGCTTTTCTCTCACTTTAGTTAGCTTAATCAACTGAGAAGGCATGATCCAATATTAGCACAAAGATTAAATTAAATATAGCAGACAACTGGATTTCAAATCTCCACTTCTTACTCTAATATAAACTACTATTACAAAGACATTTATTAAACTTATTTCTCCCTTTAAAGAACTTTCCTCTTGTTAGACAGTCTTTTATACCGCTCATATTTTAATGAATATTCTATTAGAAAATTTACTTAGAACTATGTTCTATTAGGTTCAGAAAATTTATTTCTCTTTCACCAGTTTGGATTCCAAATGTTCAAAAAGTTAAATTAAAGATTTCATAGAGATCCTCTACCACCTTGTCATCCTCTAGTCTCAGCTCTATCTCAGCACACAGTCTTTACACCAACCCAAGACTGTTGAGTTACTCAGTCCACTGCCCATTCACACAGTGCACACACTACTAGGCTTAGTTGGAATAGCCCAAGTTGTACACCAGCTCAGCCATATAAATATAAATGTCACCACACATCACAGAGGCTTTTATTTACCACACATATGCTATTGCAGAGATCCACAACTGGTCAAAAATGCAGAAGATAAGTGACTGTGGAGTGCAGAGCCCCAATTATTATATCTATGCTACAATCTATATACATAAGTTTCTGGGAATATCTCAGAAGAGGGATAGAAATATTGTAAAGGCAAGAGAACCAAGAACCCTGCTTCTAGAGAGTGTCTTCTAGACATGACAGGGGAGTTGAACCCATTAAATTGCAAAAACATAATTGCCTAAACAAAAACCACATAATCACAAAATTATATGATCACATAAAGATAACACTAGTCAACTTGCCTTGTGGAAATTTCACAAGGTCCCACCCCTAGATGAAGAGCTACAGAAAATCAATTCAGCTGAGCTGAGAATCTGCATTTTCCAGAGAGGAGCCCCCGATAGGCTATCTAATCCCAAGTGATCATCCCTAAACATGTGTACATATTAGCAGCACTAAATGAACTCAGTATGCGCTCTCTCTCTCTCTCTCTCTCTCTCTCTCTCTCTCTGAGTATGTGTGTATGTGTGTGTGATAATAATAATTAAGAAAAGGTCTTGAATGTGAGAGAGAGTAGGGGCAGACGTAGAAGGAGTTAGAAAGGAGAGAGGTGTTGTGGGGATGATGTAAGCATAGTGCTCATATATGAAACTCTTAAAAGAAATTAAAAATTGATTGTTAAAAATATTTCATTTCTTAAGTCCAGTAGACCTGTGGGTGCTTATTTTAATTTTGTATGAAGATGACTATGTAAATCATTTTGTGTAGTACTTTAAACAATTAGGTTTTTGAATAAACACTCACTGGAGTTGGAGAGCTCAGCGGTCTAGAGCCCATACCGATCTTGGGAGGACCTGAGTTTGGGTCCCAGCTCCCAAGCCCGGTGGCTTACAATGGGCTGTAACTCCAGGTCTAGGGAATCAGACCCCTCTGGTCTCTACAAGCAACTGCACTGAGTGCACAAACCCACAGTACATAAATTAAAAATAATTAATAAAACATTGTAATAAATTCCCATCGATGATGAAAACCTAGTTAAAAGTGACCCGAGGAGACACAGCGTTTTTGACAACTAAATACATCATATTTTCAAGACACTCTGATGTTCTGAACATAATCTCTAGTATATCTTCTTTCTTCACAGTTCTTTTACTCTTGAGGTCCCTCATATCATCCGCATTTTTAGTTAGGTCCCAAAGAAGCCTCATTTGTGCCTCCTTTGTTGTAACTACCTTTTATCTCTGGCTTCCAGAAGGCCTTCTTTTTTACTTGATTATGTTGAGGACATTACTAGTGTTGTATTTTCCTTTCTGGAGTGAGAGGAGAAAGATGGGTGCACAGTGTCAGAATTAGAGATCAAGGGGACCTGGCCTCATCCTAGAATTTCTAACTAAGCCTCATAGGGAAGAAAAAAAAAAGACTTCTCAAAGTTTCTGCATACATTTAGGGAAAATCACAGAACAAAATTTAAGGGTTTTAGCTGTAATCCCTAGATTTGATTGTTGGTGAACCGGATTGACATTATCATGTGGTGTGTGTAGCTTTCAGTTTGTGGAAACTTGGAGATACTATTCATACTGACTTGTCTATGCACCTCCCAGGATCACACATTGGTTACTGGATATGGTAGTGATATCACAGACAGACAATGAGTTAGCATCTGTTCAACCCTGAGTCAGTGACATATGGTGTGTCTTATTTTGACTAGTTAAGAACTTGAGATTTAAGAAAAATGTGATTTTTAGGAAATTGTGACAAAATTGCATTTTTAGTACTCGTATATTTGTGTTTGTGGGACTATTTCAAATATGAATCCTTAATTTGAAATAGCTCCACATTATGTCATCTTACTTTTTCTGTTAAACTTTGGAAGAGACTTGCTTCTTCTTCTTTATTATGGAGTACCACTGTTACTCAGTCTGAATGTCATAATTCAATTGTACGTGTGCTTTGCTCCTTGTCTTTTAATAACTGCTTTATAAACCTTTGCTTTCCTTTCATCATTTAGAATTTCAGCTTTGCCACAGCAGGAGGTAGAATGCTCTTCTTTTTAGGATACTTTGTAGCTATCATACTTGTAAACACATGCTAGATGCTTCTTAATTCTTGTACAATTTATTTTTTTATGTGTGAGTGTGTTTGTACCCATGCCACAGTGTGAACATGGTGGTCAGAGGGCAATCCTTGGAGGTCTGGTCTCCCCTTCTATCATGTACTATCTCACGATTGAGCTCAAGTTGTTGGGCCTGGTGCTATGTGCTTTATCTTTCTGAACCTTTCTGCAAGCCCCATATATTAATTAAAGAGCAGTATTTTCTAGTCTTGAATTATATTTATTTTCTGTCTCATCAGCATGCAGGAAAAGAAAATAATTAAGAAAATTAATCAGGTAAATTTATTAAACTTAAGGTTTTATATAGGGAGCTGGAGAGAGAAGGCTCAGTGGTTAAGAACACTGGCTTTTCTTCTAGACCAGGATCAATTCTCAGAACCTGTATAATAGTTCACAACCATCTATGACTTCTAGTTCCAGAGGATCTGAAACCATCTTCTGTCCTCTGAGGTCATTTCATGCACATAGTCCACAGGTGTGCATGCTGGCCAAACATCCACATACTTAAAATGATAACACTTTGAAAAATATTTTAAAAAGTGAAAAATTCTATATAGACTAGATGAATTGTAAGATGAATTGCTAAATGGTCTTATTAATAATAAAAAAAAAACCCAGAGCCAGATATTGGGCTGAAAACCGAGAGATCAGAGGAATAGAACGTACCACAGCCAACTTCACCTTACCAACTCCTCAGCCTCCAGAGAGAGCTACTTCCTGTATATTCAAGGCTATATACTTTTCTGTGCTCTGCCATCTTACTTCCTTTCTCTGCCCAGTTTCATCACTTCCTCTTTCCACCCAGCTCTATCACTTCCTGTCTGTACAGACCTCCAGACCTCTATAGTTAACTAGTACTGAGATTAAAGGCATGTGCCACCACGCCTGCCTCTGTTCCCAGTGTGGCCTTGAACTCACAGAGATCCAGATGGATCTCTGCCTCCCGAATGCTAGAATTAAAGGCATGTGCTTCCACTGCCTAACCTCTATGTTTAATATAGTGGCTGGCTTTTTCCTCTGATCCCCAGATAAGCTTTATTGGGGTGTACAAATAAAATATTACCACAATATTTTCTATTAAAATGTTGACCAAAATATTTATTTACTGGGATCCCACCACATACTATTTTGTGCAGATGTCAATGATGCTTGCTTTTCTTCAGAATATGTTTGAAGGTTTTCTGTCACCAAGAGAACAGAATTAGAAAAGAAGATTTTGGACAAACTGTTCCCAGTGTTTTGTCTTCATAGAATGAAATGCAATTCTTTGATAAATAATGGTAGTTGATGACACCTACAGAAAAAAAAATAAACAGAACAAGAGAGTTTCAACTTCTGCTGAGATTTTTAATCTTAATATTTTTGTGTCTGGTTTTTAATGGTTAAAGTGGGGATTTTTGTAAATCACATCATGGAAGTAAATGTACAAAAATCTTTTCAAAACTTGTGCACTATGAATACAAAAGTATCATAATAGGTATTTGAGAATATTGGGGCATTATGAGTTTTTGAAAAAAAACAAACCCTGCCATTGAATTTCATTTTCATTTACTTTTCAAAAGGGAAATGTTGGCATTGTTATGCTGGATTAATATAAGTTTTATTTCTGCTACATTTTATCACAGTGCACACTGAGCATAAATAAACTCTGGTATGCTAAACCTAATAGCAATTAGACTGGAAGTGTTTGTGTTTCATCACTGTGAACTTCGCAGAAATGTTTCCATGACAACCTCCATGCTAGTTAAGACAACCAGAGGTGATCAACAGTTTATGTATTTTTTTTCTCTTGTAAGAATGGAATTTGTGTTGACAGTTTTGGCCTTTAATAGCACTTTTGTTCCGTGTGAAAGTATTTGTTTACCAGATCATATGCTGTTAGCTGTCAGGATGAAGCAGAGTGACTGCTTTTGATAAAAGACTGCGTTACAATTTTGAGTCTTTGGGTCTGAAGCTTTTTTACTCTAATTATCCTCATCAGTAATGAAGAGTCCATTTGCTTCAGTACTCCACAAATAACAGTTTATTAAGACCAAGTATAAAATCAAGGGGGTCTTGATTTTGTTTGACCATCTAAAAATGGAAATTCTTTTAACTCTATCTCTTAAAGTTTCCCTTGTGTGCACATACTCATGTGTGTGCACATGTGTTAACTTTGAAAATAATATTTAAGTGACATCATTGCAGAAGGTTATTAGGGCAGTGTTAATGATTTTTCTTTCTCCGTTCACTTCCCTCAGAACACTGGAACTACTTTACCAGCATCTGATAATAAATATGGACAAAAAAGAAATGCAAAAAGTGATAAAAAAAAATAGCACCTTCAAGCAAAAATTACTAAGATTCTATTGCTGGTCAAGAAGCTGAGGATCTTTATCTCTCTGTCTTTGTCTCTGTCCCCACTGACGTGTGTGAGTATGTGTGTGTGTGTGTGTGTGTGTGTGTGTGTGTGTGTGTGTGTAATTACACAAATTCTTTAGTGTGATTGCCACGGCAATTGCATATAGCTCAGAGGGTAGCCTCTGGTATTGGTTTTTGCATTCCACCTTTCCTGTTTCTTCTTGTCCAGCTCTGCATTTTCCATGTCTCTCTTTCTGAGGTACATGCCATATGCCAGGCTAGCTTGCCCAAATGCCTTTGGTGATTTCCCTGCCTCTGCCCTCCATCTCCTTGTAGGAAGGAGTTCTGGGATAACAAACATGCAGTATACATATGGCTTTCATGGGAATTCTGAGGATTCAAACGCAGGTCTTCATAATTATACAGCAAGTGCTTTCACCATCGAGCCATCTCCCAGCTCCTCCTTCTTTACTCTTCACTAGAGTTTACCTGATGTTGAAGACGTCTACTCTAACATTTTAAAAATAAACATGTATATACATTTTTTAAATATTGAAGTTATGAACATTCATTCTTCAGATATCTATGAATTTCTTGGGAAAGTGGAGGCATTTGTGCCCATCATTCACACAGGAATTTGTACTTATCTTCTCCTGTCATCGTCTCCATGGTCACATGCCAGCAGTACCAAATATCTGAGAAATGGAGCCTATTGAGGGAAAATGCATATTAAATGTTTTATATTATTCACATGTGTAAAATAAGCTCTTTAGTTTCAAAAATGAAGTTTATTTTCTTGGTTTGTTAGGCTTGGATGTATGTCTTTACAGAAATGTCAAAAAACAGTTTCAAGCATTTTAACAGATTTCTAAATTGATACTCAATTATAAATTAACCAAAATTACCTTCCTCAAAGTTATTTCTTGAAGTAAAATGATATTTATATAAACTAACACTCACTTTATCCTAATTTTGTGTAAGCAACACAATGTTAAATTTCTTCATTTTCCTTCAGTCTTTATCTTGACCGTATCATCATCATCAATCATCATCAACTACCCGATCACATAACCTAGAAATTTGAGAATATCCTTGAATCCTTCTTCATTTATTCAATCTTTCATCCTCTTGTTTCTTTTCAGGTACTGAATATGTAGCAGAAAAGAAAAGAAGGCACAAATTTTTTTTCCATTTGTAGCTATATTCAGATGCACAGGAGACAACAATAAATCCAGTCTTTTAAAGATGCAGAATGTAAGATGGAGCTGAATTCTGTGAGGAAAAAATAAAGGATAAAGAGAAATGATATCTGTGTATGTGTGTGTTTGGGGGATGATCAGGAAATCCTCACTGAAATGGTAAAGTCTTTTGTCTCAGATCTCTTGAACATTTCTAAAACTGAATTGGTGAATAATTGAATTTCTCTCAAACTTGTTCATCTTATGGCCTTCCTCATTTCACAAAATGGAAATGATACCTTGCCAGTGTCCAGGATAAGAAGAAAAAAAACAAAAAACAAAAAACAAAAAACCAGATCCATTTTACTTTCCTAAACTGGTGAAGGGAAGAGTTATATGCACATTCTGAAATGAAAGCACGCTAACTATGAGGGAGCAGCTGTGTTTTAAAATAGTTGTGTTCTTGGCAAATTTTGAGCAAGAACAAGCTGGTTATTATAGTTGCAGCAAACCAAAGGGGCAAAGTGTAGTAGGAGATGGGTCAAACTGTAAGACCTAGACAACTTCAGGCTAGGTTGTTGGAGCATTCTGAGCAGATGAGCACCATGTGATTGCCAATCTTCTTAGCTTTCTAATCTTAAGAGAAAGCAGAGACAATTTGTAAAGAGGGGTTACATTGGATTCCATTTGTAATGCTGTCATTTCATGATCAGTTAAACCCGTTGCATTGATAGAGATAGTACATCATGGGAGAAGCTCATAGTGGAGCAGATCTGTCATTCCATGACCAGAAAGTGAAAACAGGAGAAAGAGGAGAGTGAAGAATGCCCTTATCCCCTTCCAGGGCATGTCCTACAAGGGCTTGAAGAGCTTCAACTATGCTCTGCCTCTTAAAGCTTCCATTATCTCCCAATACTACCAGGGGACAGAGACAATTTTTTTTTCCGAGACAGGGTTTCTCCATGTAGTTTTGGTGCCTGTCCTGGATCTCACTCTGTAGACCAGACTGGCCTTGAACTCAAAGAGATCCACCTGTCTCTGCCTCCTGAGTGCTGGGATTAAAGATATGTGCCACTGCCATCCGGTGACAAATCTTTTAATACATAATCTTTAAGAGAAATTTATCAAGACTCTAGCAACTCTTAATTCTACTACTGTGGTTGCCATTTTGAAGACAACTTGAACATACAAAGGGATGAAGACTGTGGAGTGAACAGGATGTAATTAGTTAGGAATTTGTTGTAAGATCTAAATAAGAAATTATACTACTTTGAACTAGTAACGGAGGCAATGAAAAATTATCAAATTGTAGATCTATTGTGCCAATTGAGCCTGGGAATTTATCTGACAGATGAATGTGGGATCTAGAACAGAAAGGGAGTGAGAGTTGATCCAGGGTATATGGCATGAGAACTGACAGCATACCGTCTCCTTTTTTGGATGTGGGGAAAACAATAGAGTTTGGTTTTGGTATACCTAAGTGATTTATCCACAAAATTAGCTATAGATATCATATAAGAAGTTATTTGTGAGAATCTGGAGTTTAAAGCAGAGATGTGAGGTAAGGAGAAAAAAAAATATTTCTTTTTCTCTGTGTTTTGTTGCCTGTCCTGGATCTTGCTCTGTAGACCAGGCTGGCCTTGAACTCACAGAGATCCATCTGGCTCTGCCTTCTGAGTGCTGGTATCAAAGGTGTGTTCCACCTGGTGAAAAAAAAATTCTTTATGGTAATATACCACTAAAGGAAGGCCCTCAGAATGAAGCCCTGTGTAGACTGAGGCCCAGAGCATTCCACTGTAGAATAGGTAAACTTGGAAGAACCAGTTAAGGAGACAAAAATGAGGCAAGAGGGTTATAACGAAAACTCAAAGATTATATATATTCTTTGAGGATCCAGATCCATCTATATAAGATTTTTAAGAGGAAAATATTCTAAATGATAAGCGATGCCTATAAGTAAAGAAAAGAGAGATGGAAGTTCTCTTTCTAGAACTCTAGTGAGGCAGAGAGATTCGCATGGCCACAGAAGAGGATTAAAGGAGAGAGTTGGAGACAAAACTGTGAGGTTGGGCATCCAAACCCACTCCATAATCTCCCATTGTTTTCAATTTCATGCATTTGTTTGAATAAAAGTATGATTATTGTACCTTTTTTGATGGATCTTCTTGTATTTTTATTTTTCTATTTTTCATGTATTTTATGTGTATAAGTAGTCTGCTTGAAAGTATGTAAGGTCCACAGGTATATTCCTGGTGCTCAGAGACCAAAAGAAGGTAGGCCTCAGGTCTCCTAGAACTGATGTTGCGGATGATTGTAAACTGCCAAGTGGGTGCTGGAAAGTGAATCTGGGTCCGCTCCAGGATTACCAAGTGCTCTTAACCACTGAACCATCTTTCATGCATCATTCATAGATTCATTTTTTTCTACTTTTGTTATTACTAAATTTTTTATTCATTTTACATATCAACCACAGATGCCCCTCTCTTCCCTCCTTCCACCCCCCAGCCTTCCTCCTCCAACCCATCCCCCCTATTCCCTCCTCAGACAAGGTAAGGCCTCCCATGGGGAGTCAGCAGAGCCTGGTACATTCAGTTAAGGCAGGTCCAAGCCCCTCACTCTCAAATCAAAAATGTCATCTAGCAAAATAATCTAGACCCCAAATCCCTACATCTCAGTGAATGTATTTATATTTATATACATAGTTAGAAGCCATTAGATTTTAGACTTTCACCACGAAATAGGTTTTATGCATTTATTCACAACACACACACAAAGGAAAATTCATGGCAGAGTTAAAGCTAGAGAAACAGTTACCTTTCAGCCTTGTCCATGCCTTAAGTGTCCAATCACCTGATACTTGATTCTTAAGGTTTTTTTCCCCCTGTTTCTCACCAATTTAGTAGATATCTTTCCTTCAGTTTATCACAGCATTATTCTGGAAATCTGACTTCTTATAACATAAATTTTATGCTTTATGGTTTAATATATCATAAGCATTTCCTGTTTAAAAATAAATTTTAAGCATAATTTAATGATCATCAAATAAAGATTCATTTTATGTAAACATTCACCACAGTTAACTGATTTTCTGAATACTGTTAGATTACTTGCTTTCCTTTTTATGAATTTCTAGTAGTTCTTTGACTGTTTCATATATGTTTTGATAATAATTACCTTCCTCTCCCAACTCTTTGCAGATCCACAATCCTTCCTTACCCAACCAATTTTGTGTCCTTTTTTAAAAAAATTCGTCTAGACCAATTGATTCTGTCTAAATATTTTAGGATGTGTGGCCGTCTAACAAAGTGGTTGATTTATCAGGGACTAACTCTTATAGAAAACTGTCTCTCTTTCCCAGTAGCAAGCAATTGCCAATAGCTTTATGGATAGGGGCTGTATTGTGTGCCCACCTTTCTTCTCCACTGTGGGATTTGGTCTGGCTTGGACTTGCACAGGTTTTTACATTCTCTCCCAACCACTGTGAGCTCATATGTGTAACTTCCTGCTGTGTCCAAAAATGATGTTTCCTGGTAGTCATCTACTTAGGCTGTCTTTTACACTCTCTGTGCCCTCCTCTGCCATGATCATTGAGCTTTTGGAGTGGGGTGCAGTACATATGTTCCTTTTAGGGCTGAGCGTTCTTCAGTCTCTTATTTTCTGCACCTTGACCAGTTGTGGGTCCTATACTGTCAGTTACAATCTTCTTTAAACAGACGTTTCTCAGATGAGGTAAGAGAGATGCATTATCGATGGGTATAAGTTATTAAGAGTTAAATACTATGTCCATTTAGCAGCGTAATAGCTGTAGCATCTCCCCTGGGGCCTATGACCTGTGTATCCGTAGGTTCTTAGTC
>CABHPH010089942.1:0-26688 GCA_902168325.1 Peromyscus nudipes
TTTTTTTTTGGGTTTTTTTTTTTTTTTTTTTTTTTTGGTTTTTCCAGACACGGTTTCTCAGTGTAGCTTTGTCTTTCCTGGAACTCGCTTTGGAGACCAGACTGACCTTGAACTCACAGAGATCCGCCTGCCTCTGCCTCCTGAGTGCTGGGATTAAAGGCATGCGCCACCACCGCCGCCGCCGCCACCACCTAGCCTGTTTTTGTTTTTCAAGACAGGGTTTCTCTGTGTACCTCTGGCTGGCCTAGAACTCCTAGAGATTCATCTCTGCCTCCTGAGCGCTGGAATTAAAGATGTGTGACACCATCACTTGTCCCCCACATTTATCCCTAGTGGATGATTTCTTGATTTGTTCCTATCTGAAAACTAAGCATGTGCTGTACTTTGCAGCAGCAGTGGTCATACGTACATGTGTAGAAAGAGTAGCACTGTGACTGCACATGCAGGGGTAACTTGGCAGATCTCTGAGTGAAGTGCTGGCTTAGACTTTCCTGCTGTGCTTTTACTAACTTGCCTCAAGAGGAAGTAGGTGACGGGTAGGTCAGTGGAATAGCATACTCAAAGGGACAGAGCTACACTCACTCAATTTTTGACAAAGGAGGCAAAAACATAGATTGGGAAAAAATGTAGCCTGGGGCTAGAGAGATGGCTCAGCGGTTAAGAGCACTACTACTCTTTCAGAGGACATGGGTTCAATTCCCAGCACCCACATTGTGCCTCACAACTATTTATAACTACAATTCCAGGGGACCTGATATCCTTACATAGGCATACACACAGACAAACACCAATGCACATAAAAATAAGTATTTTTTAAAAAGTCTGTTCAACAGATGATGCAGGATTTTTACCTGCAGTACTATACTGTACTTTGAAATGATATTAGATTCTTATCTTTTGCCTTGTACAAAAATCAATTCAAAATAGATCAAAGGCCTTCATTTAAAACCTGAAACAAGGGTGGGTATGTTTCAAAATGCCTTTAATTCCAGCACTCAGGAGGCAGAGGCAGGTGGATCTCTGAGTTCAAGGCTAGGTGCTCTACATAGCAAGTTCTGGGATAGCCAGGGATACATGGAGAAATCCTTCTCAAACAACAACAAAAACCCCTTGAAACTTCTAGAAGAAAATACAGGAGATGCCCTTCAAGATACTGGGGTAGGCTGGACCTTTTTGAATAGAGCATCAGTAGCATGGGGACTAATCCACGTGTCAACAGATGGGACCACTTGACAATAAAAAGTTTCTACAGCAAAGGGAACAGTCATCAGTGCAGACAGCCCAGAGTGGAGAAGAGCTTTACCAAATACATTTCAGACAAATGACTAATATGTAGAACTTGCAAAGAATTGCAGAAATTAAATACCAAGGGAGTAAAACTGTCAGTCAACAAATGGGCAGGTGACCAGAATAGTTTTCAAAAAAGAAACACAGGTGGTCAATAACTCTTTTTAGAAGTGTTCAGCTGGGCTTGCTAGTGCACACTTTTAATCCCGGCCCTTGGGGGACAGAGAAAGAGAATATCTGAGTTCGAAGCCAGCCTGATCTACATCGTGAGTCCTGGGCTAGGCAGGACTGTATTGTGAGACCCCAAAACAAATGTCCAGTAGACCTCGCCATCAGGGGAATGCAAATACTTTGAGGTAACACCTCAGCCCAGTCCTAGTGATGACCATCAGCAGATCTGACCAGGAATCTTGGAGAGGGTGTGGAGAGGAGGAGGTGCCTGTACTCGTCGTGTGGTGAAAATCATACAGCCACTGTGGAAATGAGCTACCTGCTGAGCCACCTCCCACCCAAACAGGACAGGTTATTAAGGTTATTAACCTCAACTACGGGCTAGCAGATGAGAGCAGAGCTGTCGGTTTGATCTCAGAGGTACCTTACACGTGACAAACCCCAAATGGCCGGCTTTGGCTGCACGGCCTCCTAGGGTTTGTAGCCTCGGGTATACATGAGAGCAAAGTACTGGCGTTTGGAGACTGTTCTTGTTCATCACAGAAAGCCTGTGGTACAGAGCCCATCTGCAAACGTTTGGCCACTAGGACTTTCGTTCTCACCAACGGGGCTTCCCTTTGGGGATGCTCTCAGGCCACGTAGTGCGTGTTGGAAGTGGGATGATTTGGAGCAAGGCATCTTCTCATCTCCACACTGGGCTGTCCCTTCACTAGTTCTCAGGCCTTGAGTAATGAGTTTGGATGTCAGGTTTTATCTGCATCATTGGGCCAGCTAGTTCTTCCTTGCAGACATCTTGGCAGAATTAGGAAGGCTCATTGAGGTATAGAGCCTGGTTCTTAATAGGTCGTTTATGGTGTGGGCTCTGGGTATGTTTAGGAGGGGTCTTTTGTCTTATTAACAAAGCTCTATCGTTTATTTTGGAAAGTGCTGTAGCTGATGAGTCTGTAGTAGGCTTGGGCTGTCCTACTTATGTAGTTTGGGGTGCCCCTGGTGGAGCTCAAGGCCTTTGGTCTCTGGAATAACATTCTGAGCTTAGGTACACCCTCCTGGCCAGGCCTGCCTAATGTGTGTCCGCATTTTAGGCCTTCTCTACAGTGGGCACTCCTGATTACATCGCTCCTGAGGTGTTCATGCAGACCGGCTACAACAAGCTCTGCGATTGGTGGTCACTCGGGGTGATCATGTATGAGATGCTCATCGGTAAGTTGTCGCGTGTTCCGGAGGGGTTTCCGGGCGCCCAGGAAAGACTTCCACTCTTACTCTGGGTCTCGTGGAGGCCAGCTGGGCACTGGGCTTACTTGCCTTCAGAGTGAGGTTTCCTTGATGGCCAGCTCTCTCAGAGGAGTCCCATTGTAGTCACAGGTTCCCTGACCTCTCGTGTCGCCTGTGCTGGTCATGTATTACATGTCTTCTGTCCCTTCATTCTCCCCATCTGGCCCTTTAGCCACTCTCACTTAGCAAGCACATTGTGGACAGAGAGCTTCACCAAGGCCGTGCCTCTCTTGGTTTGTGAATTGTGACTTGCTTCCTCTCTCGAAGCTTTCACGGCATGGAACCTTTGTTCCTCCCTTGGTTTGGATGGAGTGTCACATTGACGGCATGCCTATGTGCCGTGGAGCCCTAACGGATGAGTCTGGATAACAGGGTGGGTTTAACATTGGATATGGATGTACTCCGTGTGGAGGACAGGCTGGTGACAGGGAGTGCAAGTCTTTATCCTCTTGCTTGGACTTCCAGAAAACGACAAACAAGAGGCCATGATGGTCTTTTTGAAACCTACACTTTTCCCTCCTCCACTGGCTTGACACTGTGCCATGTGAAGAGTTCCTGGAAAGGGTCATTTCACGGTGTTTGTCTCTTTCTTTCTTCTGCTGGCATGCCGATTCCCACACTGCAACTCTGCTTGTCCTTTCCTTTCTCAGCATCAGCCGTTAGCTGGCTTTCCAGTTGGCTTTCTAGAGTATCAGAGGTACAACTCTTCACTTTGAGTTGGCAAAAATGAAAAATGGTGGTAGATAGCTGGGCAGTGGTGGCACACGCCTTTAATCCCAGCACTCGCGAGGCAGAGGCAGGCGGCTCTGTGAGTTCGAGGCCAGCCTGGGCTACAGAGCGAGTTCCAGGATAGGCAGAGCTACACAGAGAAACCTTGTCTCAAAAACAAAATGAAAAAATAGGGTTTAGATCCTTTCTGGGGAGACAGGAAATCCCGCCAGTGTGGTGGAGGCATGAGCATGCAGAGGAGGTGAGTTGCTGTTAGAGACAGAAAACTGGACCGAGAAGTGCCTCAGAGTCTGGGTCTGGGCAGTAAAGCTCCACACTTCTGCTCATTACAGGCTACCCACCCTTCTGCTCCGAGACCCCACAAGAGACATATAAGAAGGTGATGAACTGGAAGGAAACTTTGACCTTTCCCCCGGAAGTTCCTGTCTCCGAGAAAGCCAAGGGCCTGATTCTGAGGTAGCAGAGCATGTCCCATGCTCAGCCTGGTGACAGGAATGAATCCTGGGTGCTCCTGCTTCCTCCTGGGGTGGGGTTTGGGGAAGAGTATGCAAGAGCCTGGCTATTTATTTTTCTGAAGAAACTGTTGGGGTGTGTTGAAAAGCCTGTTTTTTCCAGGTTCTGCTGTGAATGGGAACATAGAATCGGAGCCTCTGGAGTTGAGGAAATAAAAAGTAATCCTTTTTTTGAAGGTGTTGACTGGGAACATATCAGGTATACATCATATTACATTATCCAGGATTTAACATAACTCCGTATTGGTGGGGGAAGGTATTCACCCCCAATGCATGAGTGAAGTTCACTCTTCCCTTTGACCTTGGCATTGGCTCTGGGATCAAATTAGGTCAGCAGGTTTGCAGAGCAAGCACCTTAGGTGTGTAACAGAAGATGATTATGAACTCCTGATTCTCCTGCCTCTCTTCCTCCCAAGTGCTTGGATACAGGCATGTGCCACCATCCAGATTGTGGTTCCTTAGTCTAGTTTGGGAGAGTCATCATTGGCAAGCTCCATAAAGGAAGAGAGCCTTTAGACATTTCGAGTCTTTCATTTGCGGTGAAAATGGAGTCAGGCTTGTCCGCTGTGTGCCACAGGATGCAGTAGACCCAGCGGTGACTGACAGAATAGAGTGAAGGGTGTCTAGGAAGCATGCTGTCTTTCTCATACCTATCCTCTAGGGTTGAGGGCCTTCAGCAGAGGCTGTTCATGCACACCAGGTAGAGGCTGTTTCTGGGAGATAGAGGACCAGTGAGAAGAAGGTGAAGGGGTCAGTACAGAGGGCAGGAGAGAGGGAAGGAAAGAAGCTTTTTAAAAGAGAGGGTAGGGAGGAGGTGTGGCCTGGGCTCCTGGACTACCCGCTGAAGCACCTGCTGTCATTAGCACTCAAGGATTACTAAGCAGAAAGTGTCTTGCCATTTTATATTATAATTGTGTTAGATTATAATTGATTTAGATCCTTGAATTTTGTTGGTTCATTGGTTTTTGAGACAGGGTTTCTCTGTGTAACAGCTCTGGCTGTCCTAGAACTCCCTTTGTAGACCAGGCTGGACTTATGAAGCTAGCCTGGGACTCACAGTCTGCTTTTCTTGGCTCCACTGTGGCCAGCATCCCTGTGATTTTTATCTTTCCAGTGGAATCAGGGAAAAGCCCAATGCAGGCTGCATAGAGGCTCTTTCTTCTGTTGGAGTAATTAGTACTCCACTTGGGGACGGGCGCATTGACACAGAGCTACAGCTCTGTTCTGCTGTCTTTCTGATGGAATGCCTTTTTTATTTGCTTGGTTTTGTTGTTTTTTTGAGACAGCATCTCAGCCAGGTGGTGGTGGCACACCCCTTTAAACCCAGTACTTGGGAGGTAGAGGCATGCTCTCTGTGAATTTGATACCAGCCTGGTCTACAGAGTGAGTTCCAGGACAGCCAGGGCTACACAGAGAAACCCTGTCTCAAAAATCGAACCAACAAAACAACAACAAAGAGACAAGGTCTCTGTGTAGCCCTGGTTGTCCTGAAACTCACTAGGTATACTAGGCTGGCCTTGAACTCACAAGAGATCTACCTGCCTTTGCCTTCTGAGTGTTGTGATTAAAGATGTGCACCATCATGCCTGGCTGAATTACCAGTTTTGAATGATAATTTTGCTCAGATGCAGTCAATTGGCTTATTTAGCATTTAGAGAAAAAAAATGCTGCCTACCAGTGAATAGTCCTCCCATGTCAGACAGGGTTCTTCTGAGAAAGACTTGGTCAGCATCCTCCATGTGAATACTGACTGGTGATTTGGTGTGTCTATTCTTGGCAGGGAGAGACCAGCTGCCATATCTATTGAAATCAAGAGCATCGATGATACCTCAAACTTCGATGAATTTCCAGAGTCTGATATTCTTAAACCCACAGGTAATCCCACTGGCTGACATTGAGGCCTCAGAGTTGCATCATCCCCTGCAGTTTTGGGGTGACATTTACAGATTCTCCTCAGAAAATGGAGGGGAACTTCTGACCCTGTGTAAGTAGTTAGTACTGTTCGGTAGCGGTGAGCCCACTGAATGGGATGTGAGTACATGTCTGTGTCGACTCTGCGCTGGCTGAGCCGGCCACAGCACTCCGTCTTTTGTTACTCATTGGGTTAAAGGTTAGGGGAACGGAAGTGACTGGAGCAGGAAAATAAAACTTTGGTGTTAAAGATTTATTTATGCATATGGCTGCTCTGTCTGCAAGTATGCCTGCATGTCAGAAGAGGGTGTCAGATCCCACTAGAGATGGTTGTGAGCCACCCTGTGGGTGCTGGGAATTGAACTCAGGACCTCTGGAAGAGCAGCCAGTGCTCTTAACCACTGAGCCATCTCTCCAGCCCCCAAAATAAAACTTTTAAATATTTATGCAGAAATGGGAAGTTCGGAGAACATAGGTGAGCAAAATAGAAAATTTGCACAGTGAAAAATAATGTTTTCCAAATGGGAACTGTGCTGTGTTCTTCAGGGTGTCATGTCTCTGGGACTGAGCTGTCCTTGAGGTAGGGCAGTGACTCAGTCTCTTCCGTTTTTTTTATTACAGTGACCACAAGTAATCACCCCGAGACTGACTACAAGAATAAAGACTGGGTCTTCATCAATTACACATACAAGCGCTTTGAGGGCCTGACAGCCAGGGGGGCCATACCTTCCTACATGAAGGCAGCAAAGTAAGGCCTGTGCTGGGAACCCTAAACTGGGCAGAGTTCTCGGTACAACATTGTGTTTGCCTCTCACGCTCTTGAAAGAACTTCCAAGAAGTTTGTAGACCCCATTAACACGTCATAGTCAAGTCTCTGAAATGTGATTGTAAGTGGCTGTTCCCCCACAGTGCACCAGGGAACGGACAGGACGAAGACAAGCATTTCTCCAGCAGCCACAAGCAGCTGTCTTGCTTCTCTAGAAGCTCTGGAGCCAGTTTGCTAGGTGTTTCCAAGAGCATTTGAATTTCCTAAGTTCATCAGAATGAAGGGGGAAAAGAGCCATCATCCACCATTACTGAGATGCTATACACTGAGTACCAGCCAATGCCTGTGTTGTGGTGATATGCCACCTGCCAATGCCTGTGCTGTGGTGATATGCCACCTGCCAAGCCCACCAAGTATTTCTTTTCTCTTTATAGCTGAAAATCCTACAGTTACAGAAATAACGCAATAATGAAAATCTGTGTGAACAGCCAACAGTGTGGCTGAAGGAACGATCTCCGTCCTGTGGGTGTGGGTGTTTTCTCCCCATACCTCGGCCTGGGCGAGGAGCTTCCCCAGCCTTCATTCATGGTGCACTTTACATATGGTACTAGGGCAAAGACCCGGATCCACTGACCTATCTCCCCATCCAAAAGACTCACGCTGCTCTTCTGAGTGTTGATGGGGAGGCACTAGTGTGATCCTTTGTGGCTGTTAGCCCACAAGCCACTGGACACTGCCAAGGAGTTCTGGACCATGTTCAACCCTCACTTTCTCTTCACGGCTATTTGAGAAGATCTTGAGACACGTGCTGCCTACCAGCAATACCCGGAAGTGCTCCCAGGACGGCTTGTTCCTGAGAACACAGCAGAGAACCCGGTGGAGGCTCCAGTGCTGCCATGCAAGATCTCACAGCCTCCTTGGAAGTCAAGGCAGACACAGCCTGGAGGAGTCCTTGGGCTCATTCCTCAACTCATGGTGCAACTGTGTTTGTCTTGGTGTTTCCCTATCCCAACTTCAAGTAGCCATTTTGCCTTGGAATCATGATGACAAATTTTTCCTTTGCAGATGCCTTCCTGGGGGATACTTGCCCCTGCACCCGAAAGGGTTGCCTGCAGCTTGGGCTGACCTGGCCCCTCCGCTGTGGCGTTCTCTCATGAGAAACACTGAATTTAGCACAAAGTGCCTTCTCTGTCACAGCTGCTGCCACCTTTAGAAGACTTTTGCTGCGTCAGAAAAATGTGGAGGTTCCATATGAATGCATTATTAGTTTGGTTTCAAGTGCTGACAGCTGTTAAGGCATTATTTGCACCTGTGTGGTGATTTGCAGTATCCTGGCCAGGCTACAACTGGGACGCGCTCTCTGCCAGGCCTGACGTTGTGAAGGTCAGCTCTGTCCTAGCTCAACCATTCAGAGAGTAGAGTAGAAGAGTTAAGATTGTAAGCAAAACTGCTTTGTTTCCATGTCTTAGATGAAGAAAAAGGAATGTTCGGGAAGTCTTCACTCCGGGGAAGGGTGCTGGATGTGTTAGCTCCTTCCTCTTTAATGCAGAGCCTGCCAGTGCAAAGGAGACGGAAGGTCCTGTGTGGCTCTGAGCTCTCTACTACCAGACAGTTGGGGTCCTGGTCCCTGCGTGTTTGCAGGAGTGTGAGCATGGGTGAAGGGGTGACATAGGATAGTGGTGGAGCCTGTGTGGTGGGGAATGCTTCGTTCTGGGGAAATGCCCACATTTAACTGCTCAGCCCGTGAATAAACTGTGAAAACAGTAATGGGACTTGGTGGCTTTATTTATTGATTGATTTATTTATTTAGGATTTATTTATTTATTGTGTATACAGTGTTCTGTCTGCATTATGTCTGCACACCAGAAGAGGGCGCCAGATCTCATTACAGATGGTTGGGAGCCTCCATGTGGGTGCTGGGAATTGAACTCATGACCTCTGGAAGAGCAGCCAGTGCTCTTAACCTCTGAGCCACCTCTCCAGCCCCTGGTGGTTTTATTTAATGTGATGTATTTAAAGTATCTGTGGTTTTAAATACAATCAAGTGGCCTCTTTCAATCTTTGTCCAGAGATACTGGATCACTGCACTGTTCTCTTGATAGAAAATGCTGTCTCGGAGCTGGTCTTCTGAATTGGTGTCATAGAAAGAGACTATTGAGGCCCCTCCTACCTGTCTCAGTGGGGACAAAACTTGTTAGACAGGTGTTGTCACTGGGTCATACAGGAGCCTAAGGGCTTACAGTGTGGGACTTCCCAGTCATTCGTGTATATATATAAATTCATTACATTTTATGTATTGTGTGTGTCACAGCTTGTGTGTGTGGTCACAGGACAACATGGAGCAGTCAGTTCTGTCAGCTCCAAGGGCCCAGGGGATCAACTCAGGTCCTCAGACTTGTTCCTGGCTGTGCATCTCATCAAAACTCTATTTTAAAAAAAGATTTTCATGTTTATCAGTTTTGTTTGCATGTATGTCTGCACCATGTGCACGCAATGCTCAAGGAGCCTGGAAGGACATCAGATCCCCTGAAACTGGAGTTCAAACAGTTATGTCCCGCGGTGTTGGGTGCTGAGACCTGAACCCAGGTCCTCTGCAAGAGCAGCCAGTGCTCAGTGCTGAGCCCTCTCCAGCTTCAGGTTACTAGTTTTAGATGCATCTGTGTGATACAATAGGTGACCTCTGCCTTTGGTCACCAAGGGTTCTTCTCAGAATCACCTCCCTGGAAAGCACATTTTCCAGATCCCCTTGTCCCATGTCCCTCCCATGGGCTTATGTGTAACCTATGTGGTAGTTTCAGTTGAGCTCAATTCTGCTGGTGGCTCTTTAATTCCTATTTAGTATGTTTCCCTGAAATGTCCAACTATGAAAACTAATGCCAGCTGAAAGCAGGCTCCATGGTGCTTTTTCACTCAGTTTTCAGAGAACACTTGCCCACAGCATCCCTCCCACAGAAGTCCATGCTGCATGCTCAGGAACCCAGATCCATTGCAGGCTAGTATACAGTCATGCCAGCATACACAGAGCAGGCCAAGCCACAGGCCAGTAGCCTGCAGGAGCTCCCGAAGGAGTCTATAAGGGTTTTTCTTTGTACCTCCAGCTCCCAAATAATGACACAGAGACTTATGAAAGCTTGGGCTTAGCTTAGGCTTGTTCCCAATTAGCTTTTAAAAAACTTACCCAATTTACATCAGTCTGCATCCTGCCCATGGCTTGTTCCTCAGTACCGTACCCTAACCCTGACTCCCCCACATCAGGCTGGTGAAATCTCCCATCTCTCAGATTTATCCCTAGAGTTCCTGTCTCTTCCCCTAGAAGTACTGCCTAGCTATTGGCTGTCCAGCTCTTTATTAAACCAACCAGAAGGCACCTTAGGCAGGTGAGGAAGGACAGAAACACATCTTCACACAGTGTACAAAAAGATCATCCCAACAGAGCTCCTTAAGTAGTGACTTAGAACTGAGTATGTACACTGTACTGAATTCCTCTTGTCCACTCCAGACTCACTCCAGTCTTTATTATCCCACACAGAAACCATACTAATGTTTTGATTTTTCTTGCCTTTCTTTTGATTTCTTCCAATTTTTTGCTTGTTTTTTTTCTTCCATTTCTTTAAGGGAATTTTTTATTTCCTCTTTAAGGGAGTTTTTCATTTCCTCTTTAAGGCCTCTATCATCTTCTTAGTCATTTTCAGGATTGATTTCTTCTGCTTCTTCTGTCTTGGTATGTTCAGGTCTTGCAGGTGTAGAATCGCTAGGTTCTGATGTTGTCATATAGGTCTTTATGTTGTTGCCTGTATTTTTGCACTGGCGTCTACTCATCTCTTCTCGGTGCAGGCGGTGTCTGTGTCTGAAGGTGCCTCTCTTGTTCTAATTTTTAGTCTTGGATCACTAGGAGTTCTTGGTCGAATTGGTGCTGTTAGGCTCTGTTTCTCTGGGAGGAGCTTTGTCCAATCAGTTAGTAGGTTCTGTCTCAGGGAGCAGTTGTTCCCAATTGGTGCAGGGTGTGCTTATGGCTCCAGTGGTTGTTGGGTTCGCAGGGGCTGGCTTTTTTTGGTGAGGCAGCAGGGAAAGGTAGCTGTCTGGTCCCTGGGGCTCCGATGGCTGGGGCCTAGGGGCTAGAGACCTGGTCTGCCGGTCCGGAAATGGTTCCTAACTTGTTCCTAGTCGGTGTAGGGTGGGTTTATGATTCTGGTGATCTGGTTTGGTGGCTGGACGGCTCCTTCTCTTGCGTTCTCAGGTCGCATTTTGCTCACTTGTCAACTCCTCAGCTGATCTTGTTTCTTCAGACTGCAGGCTGCAGGCTCCTGAGACCTCTCCCGAATGGGTCTCAGCTGAGCAGGTTGATCAGTAGGGCAATCTCACCAGCACCTCCAAGCTGTTGGGCTTCGCAGGATTGGCAGCTGGGCCCCGGGCTGGCCTCGGGCAGAATATTCGGTCTGTTCTGGTCACGTCCCAGAGATGGATCCTTCCCCCAGTGCTGGGATTAAAGCCATCCCTGCTCTCGATCTCTCTGAATTTGAAGGTAGCCTTATCTACATAGTGAGTTTCAGGCCACCAAGACTCTTTCAACAACAACAACAACGAAAGGACCATCAAGATGGTCCTGTGGGTTAAGGTGCGCATACACATACACAAATAATAAATGGAATCCAAGTGATTTTATCCTGGGAAGTGGCGCAAACATGCCTCGGCACTGTGTGGAGGTCAGAGGACTTGTGGAGGAGCCACTTCTCTCCTTCCACCATATGGAGCCAGAGAACCGAACCCAGGTGGTCAGGCTTGGCGGAAAGTGCCTTCTGTGACTGACTGTTCTATTAAACACCACGGCCACAAATACAAATACTTTATTATAGAAAAAGCGTCCCATACACAGGATCCGTAAACACTGGTGGCTGAACAAGTGCAACATCAAAGTCAATACAGAGGAAGAGGCAAAACCTGCAGGCAGTTTGCCGTTAGGAGAAAGCACAAGTTTCCAGAACTGATCCCATCCAGACACAAACGTGGCTCTGCCTCCTGGGAAGGTGGCATGTCCTGCTGTGCCCCCTGCACCCGCCTCGGAAGCTGCAGGTGGCAGCGATGCAGCACTAAACTTAGAAACCACCCTGAAGCACAGAGTTGGGTTGAAGCCTGTGCCCTGGACACTCTTCTCCCTAAGACACAGCCTCTGACACACGCCCCCTCCTGCACTCTCCTGAGGGGCTGGTAAAGTGACTGGTGACTGTACCCAATCTCTTCAGTCTTCTTTGACATCTGCCGTCTCCTTTTCCCACTAGGGAGAGCCATGTCATTTTTGACATTCTAATAACTGTGTCCCGGTTTTCCAACTCCTTACTGGCAGGTTTCTCATCAACTACACAGGCTACAAGGACACACTGAACAGTCAAGCCTCAAGTTCGGGTTATCTTTTGTCCTGCTAAGATGCTCTGAGTCTCCGGGGAAAGTCACTTTTCTCATGTGACTGTGTCTGTACACAGCCCAGCTTACTTATTCAGGCACTTACAGAAGACACATGAGCCCCCAATCCATCCTTTTATTAGAGAAGACCTCTCACTCACATAGCCAGTAACCAACTCCAGAGACGACGACTGTGCCCCAGCCCTTGATCCTGCAAGGACCACTGAAGAACGTCCCAACTCTTGGTAGAGCAGGGAGACTGAGGGGAGGCACCAAACTACAGTGACAGTGAACTTTAGGTAAGGGGGTGCGGGGGTGGGGCTGTGGGTGCTAAAGAAGCCTCCTCTCCACAAGCCTGAGTCCCAGCCTTTAGCCACTGTCATCCAACCCCCGATCAGCCTAGACTGCCTCCTACTCAAACCCCAGGGCCTGGAGCCACAGCACATAAACTTATTTGGGGTGCAGGGTAAGACCTAATTCATCAAAGGCCGAAGGCAACTCCAAAGGACAAGGACTGTGCTCACACCTCAACACTGCACACATCACACACGCACACAATCACACTCCAGTGGCCATTGATTAGCACAGAGGAAGCACCACGGAACCAGTGCCTGGGCCAGTCAGCTGCTAGTGGGCAACCATGTAGCACCAACAAAGTCAAGGCCAAACCTGACCTCAAACACGAAGCAATCAACTTCCCAGAAGTAACTTCTGGACGCAGATAACCTTAACCCGTATTCAGCCTCCCCAAGACACCAATGATCCCCACAAAGACCGGGGCTGCTTAGTTACCCTTCAGTTCCTTTCTGATTAAGGAAGATCTCTCACCAACTCCCACTGTGATGCTGCACAACACAGAAAACACCCTTTAAGAACATTCTTGCTCTTCCTTCAGTCCTGGAGAGGGCCTTCCCAAGCCTGACTTTACTGCCATCAAGTAGTATCCTCTACAGTTCCTAATGGGAGCAGACGTCAACAACCAACCACGTTCTTTAAGGAACTTGAAGGAAACAGCTTACATGCACCACCTATGATGGGAAAATGTCCAGGGCGGATGACCGACTCAAAGGTCAACTTCTACCAGGAAGTAAGATAATCCCAGACAGGGCTGTCTGGCTCTTGACTCTGCAAACAGCCATGGAAATGTCAGAGGAAGGGGCTGACGAATGATCTGGATTGCCATCTACCACACATGTAAGAGTGAACAGATCAAACCAAATAACAAGGCCTAGACCTGACCCTGGGGAGAACAGTAGTATCATTTTCTTACCATGTTCGAGCAGCTTATGCGCTACTTAAAAAAAAAAAAGCAAAAATGTGAATGTATTGGTGTGAGAACTCTGGGGCAGCACCTGCCCAGGTGATGATTCCCATCCAGCTCACCACAACCCTCCTCCCTGGAGCTCACAGGAAGGTACCAGGTTTCCCACCACACCCACAGCACCTCGCTGTCCAAGGGTACAGGTCCCGCTGGCCTGATCTGGAGTCTTTCTGCCACCTAATTTCCAAGTTTTGCTTCCAAATGAAGCGTCAGTTTGGGCTCCGAATCCTGAGGCTAAAGGGTCACTGCTCTCTCCTCCTGCTGCAGCCCCCGCAGCCCCCCGTCTCATTGTCTGCGCCGGATTGTTCCTGTGCTAATGAAGAGAGCTGAGGAGCCTCAGCTCTGGGGGTTCCTTTTAGCCATTCTATCCAGATGGCATCTGGGTGCAGCACCCAGGAACTGCCTTTCATCCACCCTGGCACACCTCCTCAGCGGGGCATACCTGCCCCAGCACACAGACTGTTTGCTTTGACATTTGGTCCTTTTGCTATTAAGCAATTTGTCTGATGCAAAACCCACCCACCGGCCGTAAAGGGTGTGGGCCACTGCGCCAACCATGAGGCGACAGGAGTCCACTTCCTCTCCTGCAGTTGTACAAGACTCCACCAACAGCACCAGACTCAAAATGGTTGTTTACCAGGGCTGGCTAAGCTGATCGCCTATTTACCAGAGAGCTTCTCCACCCGGCCAGAGGCAGAAAAGGGCACGTTAGTAACTGAGAGGGGATAGAAATAGGAGGAAGCATCTCCTTGGGGTGAGGACCCACAGGAGGACAGGGAAGCCAGGTTGGGGGTTCCCACATAGAGAAGAGCTCTGGCAAGGGCAGATCCCTTTTGTCCCTAATCTTGGAAGTCATTAGGAGCCATCTGAGAGAGTGGAGCATTTAAGCGGTCAAGTTCGTCCACTTGCGGTGGGTGGTGCATTATTATTTCCTGGTCTTCCAAGACGTCCTCTCCAGCAGCCACCAAATTAGTGAGGGATTTGCTGCGAACACACTGGAAATCCACATGGCGACTCTTTCCTTCCTCCTTTTCCCACGACATCTGGATAAAGGGGCGCTGCACGTAATTGTAGATCACTTCAGACCTCCCGCCAGGTCTCCTCTTGATCTTTTCTTTACAGGTAGGGTAGCCTGCAATGGGGAAACACTGCTTACAATCCCGGCAGAATGTGCTTGCTCTGGCATCTACTTCCGCCAAAGACAGCAAGAAAAGCTCTGTGGCAGGTGGCCAGCGCCTTCCCAAGGCCCCTCTGCTCCTCGAAGGGAGCGGTCTGTGGGAAGGTTGATTGGGAAGGGAAAAGAAAACATTAACTTCAAGCGCCTTCAGTTGTTGGAAGCAATCCCACAGGACAAGACCCCACCAGGGCACACCCTGCCGTCTTAATGCTCTTGTGCAGAAAGCATGGGTAAGGGGAAGTAAGGAAGTGTGGGATGTTCACCTAAGGGAAAACACACATGCTGGCAGGTACCCAGCAGGGGCTTTGGAGACTGAGGGACTCCACCTAGCAGGAGAGGCGGGGGTGGGGGTACCAGTTTGGAGTGTCTAGCTACAATGGCTTGGCAGACACCCAGGGAGAAGGGAAGTTCCTGTCCCCCTGTCCCCAGTCTTCTCAGACACCAGGCAGACAATGTGAAAGGAGAGGCTAATGAATTCTAATTTAAAATCCTGAGTAGACGAATGTATGCGATGACGACCTCTGCAGGCAGAGTGAGGCAGGGAGGTTAAAAGGGCACAAAAGCCAGGCCGCATCCACACCAGCTCAGCACATAGCAGCCACCTACACATCCCTCGAAGGGAAACAGAACCTCAATTTCTGTTTTTTTTTCCGGGTCTTTTTTTTTTTTTTGAGACAAGGTTTCTCTGTGTAATTTTGGTGCCTGTCATGGATCTCACTCTGTAGCCCAGGCTGACCTCGAACTCACAGAGATCCGCCTGCCTCTGCCTCCCAAGCGCAGGGATTAAAGGCTTGTGCCACCACCACCTGGCTCAATTTTTACCTTATTTAAGAAAAGACAAGGGCTGGAGAGATGGCTCAGAGGTTAAGAGCACTGACTGTTCTTCCAGAGGTCCTGAGTTCAATTCCCAGCAACCACATGGTGGCTCACAACCATCTGTAATGAGATCTGGTGCCCTCTTCTGGCCTGCAGTCATACATGCTGTATACATAATAAATAAATAAATCTTAAAAAAAAAATTTAAAAGAAAAGACAAAGTCTTACTGTATAGCCTTGGCTGGCTTGGAAATGGCTATGCAGACCAGGCTGGCCTAAAGCTCACAGAAATCCTCCTGCCTCTGCCTCCTGAGTGCTGGGATTGTACCACCACAGCTGGCAAGTCTCAAGTTCTTAAGCTGTTTTTCAAAAGGATAATTGTAGATCCCAGAAACATACTCTTGCTCAGGTGCGCCCAGGACCTTCTGACTTCACCCCAGGGTCCTAGTTTCCTGAGGGGCATTCAGGACTAGACCCCATTGCTTCAACGGGAGGAAAGGCAAATGCAAGCCTCAGGACAAACAGCAATAAAGCAGGACCCTTCAGTGCGTGGAGTGAATGTACGTGTTCTCAAGCTCCTGGGCGCCAAGGCAAAGGCACAAGCATCGTCCAAGGACCCACCCTATCCCTGGCTGAGACTTTGGTTTTGAGGCAGGTTTTCTTCCTGTAGAAACTCTGTGTAGGTCTCTCTGTCCTGGGACTCCCAGAGCCCCGCCTGGCTCCGCCCCACCTGGCTCCGCCCCCCAGGGCTGAGACTCTGTGATACCTTCAATGCCTATGCGGATGTTCTTCAGGCCCCGCCCCTTTAACACTGCTTTAGCGACATCTCGGTTCTCGATGTACTTGAAGAACCTGTAGAGCTTAGAGCTGTAAAGAACTGGAACAAAACAAAGCCCCCCAAACCTGGAGTTAGTCACAGAGGCGGAGGAGTGAGGTGACAACCATGATGACCTCCGACCTGTCACACCCTCCCCAGCCGCCAGCATCCCTAACACCAAGATCCCGGCTTGCAGCAAATCTGCTGGGGTGAGCTTTAGAGCACTGCTTCTGAGAGGCGGGAAGCAGTGCACCTGCTCACACACGGCCTTTTGTTTTTTTTTTTTCAGACAGGGTTTCACCATGGTTCCCTGACTGTCCTGGAACGCACTTTATAGGCCAGGCTGACCTCGAACTCAGAGATCTGCTTGCCTCTGCCTCCCAAGTGCTGGGATTAAAGGCAAACACCACCACCACCACCGGTCTAAAAACACGTCCTATTTTTTTTTTTGGGGGGGGGGCAGGGTCTCATGTAGCCCAGCTGGTCTGAAACACACCATGATAGCCAAGGTTGATCCTTCTGTTCCACTTCCTAAATGTTGAGACTACAGGTCTGTCTACCACACTAGGCTCTATCATACTGTTTTATGAGTACAAATTGGTATAACCTTTAGAAAGGATAATTTGGCAACATGTCAAAATTATAAAAGCACCAAGCTTTTGACATTCCATGTTTAGGAATATCCTACAGCGATGCATGTGCAAAAATACTGCTTAAAAGTGATCATGCAGCTGGGCGGTGGTGGTGCACACCTTTAATCCCAGCACTTGGGAGGCAGAGGCAGGTGGATCTCTGTGAGTTCAAGGCCAGCCTGGGCTACAGAGTGAGATCCAGGACAGGTCCCAAAACTACAGAGAGACCCTGTCTTGGGCTCTAGGGTCTGGACACTAATCGAGGCAGTGTTTCTCTTGCTGAGAACATCCACACCCTGCAGAGGCTCCTACTTTGGGAATACTCTTCGCCCATGGGTGGGGGGTGGTCTTCATCCCAGTCCACAGAATCCTCATCTGTCAGCACAACAATGTGGCACTCTCGCTCCCCTTTCTTGGCACAGCCCACCATGATGGGCAGAATCAGTTCCTCGAGGTAGTGATCAAACTGCTTGTGGGCACCATCATTGGACAGCTCGTGAAGTAAAGCACCTGGGGAGAGAAAGGCAGAAGAATCCGTTTCCTGTACACACACATGCTGCTGAGGGGAGACTAAGCCTGCCACCATCACAGAGGACAGAGAGAAGAGGCATTACAAGGTGATAAGTAGCTTTATTCTTACACTGTTTGGCTTTACCATGATCCTTTCCTCACAGACACTCAGTACTCCTGCTTGTCAGAGTTGACGACGTGGTCCTACCCGAGAGGGAAGCAGTATCCCAGTGACTAGTTGGCCAAATTAGATTCCTTTTATTTCCGGCCTCCAATTCCCGAACAGTGAAATCACAGGCATGTCTCACCACGCCCGGTTTACTTGGTGCTGAGAATGGAGCCTAGGGTCTCCTAATGCTAGGGGAGCACTCCATCAACTGAGCGACAGCTTTTGAGACAGTGTCGCTCTGTAGCCCGTGCTGGCCCTGACCTAATGGTCATCATCTTGCCTCAGGCTTCTGAGTGCTGGAATGATGGCTGTGAGCCACATTCCCCAGCTGCTTCCTTTTCTTTACTCCACTTCCCACAATCCCTTCATGCAGGAGAAGCAGGGGATAGTTAGAGGACGTCTACCTCTGTGGTGGTTCTCAACCTCCACACCACACTCCTTCACTTCTCAGCACGGTCAGAGTGCACTGGCTAAGTGTGGCCGACAGCTACTCAATACTCACTCAGGTCTTGACAGCGGACAGTGTTGAAGTCAAAGTTAATGCAGAGATAGTCACACGTGTCCCTCAGATCTGGGATAGAGATGCCGTCGGGACAGTTGATGATGCCAGTTTTGTAATAATCCTGTGAACAGATCGCGAAGAAGAAATGTAGGAAAGAAATGCATGCAGCTGACTCCTCTAACCCTACGCACTCCTGACTACTGAGGTGGAGGGACCTTGCAGTCAGCTGCTCCCTGCATTAGACGACAAAGCGGCTCCCGTCTACCAGGTTTAACCAGAGCTTGACAACGGACGGAGCTCACGTAAGGAAGGACTGAGAAGTTACAGGCAGGAAAAATCAAGAAGGAACGGCACCAGCTGGACACCCGAGACCGAGTCAGTCTACAGCTGTGGAGCACCTGAGGGTGCAGCATGTAAGCATGCATGCCAGGGTGGTGGGCAGGAAACAGAACTACATACCAGCACTGTGCGGAACACGGTGGCACTGATGCCCTCTGCAATCTCATACTCCCCTTTCTCATTGGGCCTTGTGAAGTTGTACTCTCTTCCCGGTCCAAACATTCTGAAAGACAGCAGCAACAGCATCACCTTCTCCAGCAGGACCCGCAGAGGCCGCTTCCCCCCACCCCTCCCCGAACATTACCCGACTCTCCTGCAGCATAATTAAAAGCCCAGCCCTGGCACCTGATGCCCCTCAGGTGAACACATGCCTCAGGGAACTCCTCAGACAAAAGAAGGGAAGGAAGGAAGCGTCGGTCTGTGGCAGCAGGCACAGTCCAGTGGCAACTGCAGGGGCCTCCGCGGTGTGCAGCTGTGCCCTGCATGCCCTCCCTACTGCCCAAGAACTGCCCGTGTAAACCAGCTCTTCCGGCTGCCTGTGCCTCTCCCCTCCTCCTTCCCCATTCATCTGTGAGGTGATCTGTAGAGGAAGGAGCAGCTCATGGTACATTCCCTCCTGGCTCGTCTTCCCTTCTAGAATGACCCACTCCAACAGGCTGCTCTAGCCATGGATTTCAGAGAGCTGTGAGGCTCTTCTGTCCCTTGACGTGTTTCCGTGAGGAGGCCTGCTCTCACTATGAACTCAGGATCCAGGTTTGATTCCCAGCACCCACAGAGCAGCTCACAACCATCTGTACCTGTCCCAGGGACTGACACCCTCTCCTGGCCCTTGCAGGCCTTGACTACAGCAGCACAAACATACTGGCAGGCAAACACCCACAAGTTAAGGAATAATAAACTGGCGATGGGCCAGGGCTTCAGCTCAGGAAAGTGCTCATCTCCCATGCTTGACAGCCTAGGTTCCTAGTTCAATCTCCAGTACTGCTAGCCCCCCGAAAAGAAAAACCAGACCCCAACTGGAAATGGGTGAGAGGCCACTGTTCTTCTAGAATGGCATCACTTTCTTGTGCTATGTGGATCATTTCTAATACTGTTTCTTGCAGAAGGAAAACAACAGGACTTTGAACTCAGCATTCTGACTGTGCACCTGAGTGTAAGGCAGTGTGTTGGGGGTGGGGGGTGACCTGCAGCAACTCTTACGGCTCCTGAGTGGATACTCCTCATCTGGCTGTACAAACGCAACCCTCCCAGCATCAAGGCTCCCACCCACTCTCCTCGCCTTCCCCATAGAAGTGTGAAGGGAGGAAGGTCAGCCATGGACTGAGTTTGGTGCAGCTTCGCATCCACTGCAAGGCCACACCCTTCTACTCACAGAGAAGAGTGCACACAGAAGAGAACTCTCATTACCTTCCCAACATGGTGTCCGGATGAGCAGTGAAAATCTGAGGATTCACCACAAAACGTGTGCCATCTACAAGAAGTGTCACTTTCTCTGGGGCCTGGGAGTGAGAGCTACCTCCAAAGCCTATGCCGCTGTTTCCAAATCTCTCTGAGACGATGAAGGGCTCGTGGCTCCGCTTGCTTCCACTCTGGAAGCAGGAGCCCTTGCTGTCTTCAGGAAGTGGCATTATGTGAGGATACTGAAGGCTTGCTGGCTGAGGGGCATAGTCAAATGCAAAGTCTGAAAGACCAGACAAATAACCAAGTAACTGAAGAGCAAACGTCTAGAGAGAAAAATGAAGCCATGTCTGTTCTAAAACAATAAACAAAGCCTGAAAGCCATAGGTATTTCCCAGCTAAAATACTAGCCTAGGAAAAATTAAAAAACAAAACTAGACACTCTAAAGTCAGACCCAGGCAGATCTCTGAATTTGAGGCCAGCCTGGTCTACAGAGCAAGTTCCAGGACAGCCAGGGCTACAGAGAAACCCTCTCTTGAAAAACCAAAACCAAAACCAAAACCAAAACCAAAACCAAAACCAAGCAACCCCTCATGAAACTGGAGCCTCACACTGGATCTGGGTAACTCCTTCCCGTGTGATTTGGGGCTGGCAGGGCTTAAAGGCTGAAGCGCCCACACTCTGAAGTGACTGCAACTCTAGAGTCAGCAAAGTGCAGTGAGTGTGAGACCCAACCAAAGAGCAGGGCTTGCGTGTATGGTGGCCTGCCTGGCAGTGTCCTGCCAGTCCCCAAAGCTGGTGTTCAGAAGCAATCACTTCCTACTTCTGCTGTGGAGGATTACTTTAACTAGGCAAAGATGTGTTACAATTGTTTGGGCTGCATTTGTTTAACTATGTAAAGATGTGTTGCTGTTTCGCCTTGCCTGCCTAAAGCACCTGATCAGTCTGATCAAAAGCTGAAGAGCCAGTAGCTAGGCAGGAGAGAGACAGGTGGGGGGCTGGCCAGCAGAGAGGAGAGAAGAGAGAAGAGAACCAGGAAAAAGGAGAAGGACACATCCAGGGCCAGAAGCCAGGCAGCTGACAGGCAGCCAGATCTGAGCAGCAGTGAAAGGTTCACAGAGGGAAAGGTTTTACACAGATAAACACATTAAAATACGAGCTAAAACAAGACAAGCATTCAGAACTAATACTAAGCCTTGGTGTCTTGACTGGGAAGCTGGTTGGTGGCCCCCCAAAGCCTGGTAAGTATTTCCATGTCATTTCCACATCTAAATAACACTTCCATTTCCTTTGCTCTCCTAATTATGGAGATTTTATGTTTGTGGATTGTGAGTGTGAATGTGTGCAAGTGCCCAAGGAGGCCAGAAGATGAAGTCAGATCCCTCAACTGGAGTTACAGGTGGTTATGAGTGCTGGGAACTCAATTCCAGATTCTGGAAGAGCAGGAGGCATTCTTAGCTGAGAATTCTCTCTAGCCCCATACTTTGCTGTTTCTGAAACAGGATCTCCGTCTGAGCTAGCCTTAAACTCTCTGTGTAGCTGAGGGTAGCCTCTGATTTCTAATCTTCCTCCCACCCGCTCCGAGTGCCCTCACACTCAGTCACACAGGGCCTCATGTCTGCCAGGCTCCTCCTCTGCTGTCTGTATTTTAGGAACTTACCACTACTGTGTGCTAAAACTCAATGTTCAGTCTTGAAAGTTGCTTTTTGTTTTTGTTTTTTAATCTGCCAGAAAGAATGGAAGTCTCTACCTAAAACCCATTACTCTTCCCAGAAATTCACAGAACGAACACTCTTACTGCATGCTAGAGTCCCCACGGTACCCACCCACATCAGCTTCTGAGCTCCCAGGCCTGGCTCTCATCAGCAAAGTCCCAGTGCAAATGGCATTAGGATTTACTCTTGGGATCTCATTTTTTGTCTTATTACCAAAAGGCTATCTTCTTTAAATTATGTATTTAAAAACCTCTCCTCTGCTTAGACAGGATCTTGTGTAGCCTGGGCTGCCCTTGAACTAAAGCTGTAAGCTGAAGATGACACTGAACTTCTGATTCTTGTCTCCCCTTCCCCAGGGCACGAGGTTTCCACGGTACTGAGGACCAGCATGTCAAATATCAAGAGTACCGTGACAGAGCAGGACAGGTCATCTCTGTGGGCCCCTAACGATACATCTTCAGACTGTACTGTTTGACAGACAGGGCATCCACCTCCTTAGTATGTACATTTGCCTTTTATCTTTAATAAATGTAGACTAAAGACTTGCTTTAAAATAAATTTATTTAAATTGTTTAGGAAGTACACGTATGGGAAGCCACTGAGGTGCTCGGTGAGTAAAGTGCTCGTCACACACACCTGACCACCTCAGTCTGAGTCCCAGAACCCCGCAAGGTGGGAGGAGGGAACTAACTCCATAAAGTTGCCCTCTGATGGCCTGTGAAGGCCACGACACACATAAAACTTTATTAACAAGGAGCTGTTGCTCACTCGGTAGAGTATTTGCTCAGCATGCTTAAAGCCCCGTGTTTGACCCCAGCCCCACTTCAGCACTGGGAACTGGAGGCAGGAGAATCTGAAGTTCAAGGTCAGCTACCTAGTGAGTGAGGCCAGCCTGGGCTACCTGAGACCCTGTCTCAAAAAACAAAAAAAGTTAGTTAAGGTTATCTGAGAGTGAGGTATGACAGCGTATGCCTGTCACTGACATCCTCAGGAGGCAGAGGCAAGCAAAGCCTGGTCTGCAGTGAACAAAGGCTAGCTAGCCACAGTTAGGACTCCATGTAAGCCTGGCCCAGAGCTCATCAGGAACTGTCCCACCATTCACACTGGTCCAGCCGCCCTCGGAGGAAGGGCAACTATGAACAATTCTCTTCATTCTATTTACAAGCAGAAAACTCAGGGAGTGAGGGTCTCACCACATTACAGTTGACACAGACCACAGCAAGGTCAAGCTGTCTCCTGACTCCAAACCTGTAGCTGTTTGTCTTACACACTTCCCCCAGGTGGATGGGCCAGGCTGAATGGAGGTTTGCTATGGAGGTCGGCTGGATACACAGTGAACGTATGCTAAGCCAATTAACTGACTATATGCTCAGCTGAAGAATCTGCCTTCCTCGGGAAGGGGCAGAAGATGTCTGGGTGTGAGACAGCCCCCACCGCTGTACCTTCATTCCTGGTAGCTAGGGGGTAAGTGAGAATGTGAAGTTCAGAGGACACCAAGCTGATGCTTTCTTTCTCAGGAGTGGCAGCTAAGGTCTCATCTCCTAGGCAGCTGAGCTCTGGCTGCAATAACCTGTCGCCATCACTGCCCTGGTGAACATTCATTCTTAGTCAGAGAGGAAGCCTGGAAGACAAGGAATGTGTATGATTTAGAAATCCGAAAACTGGTTCCGAAGGACTTCCACGGTTTGTAGTGGTTGGTAAAAGACATCTGTGACATCAGAGGATCTAGATGGCTTTTACCAATACTACGAATTGGTGCAGTTGTTACAGGGCACACTTTTGGTTCTGCTTTGAGACAAGGTCTCTCTTTCTAGCTCTGGCTGTCCTCGAACTCAGAGAGCTGCCTCCTGAGTGCTGAGATTAAAATCCTGTGCCACCATGCCTTGCTATGCACTATGATTTCTACATATTATGTGGTGGGACATAATCTGGTGTCACTCAGGCCACAGATCAAGGGGGGGGGAGTTGTTCAAGAGCTCAGTCTACCTATGGCTTCTGTTTGTGGACGGGTTTCTCTGTGTACCCCTGGCTATCCTGGAACTCACCTGGCTTCGAACCCCAAGACCTGCCTGCCTCTGCCTCTCAAGTGCTGAGATTAAAGGCATTCGTCACCACTGCCCAGCTCTGCCAATGTTTTTTTAAAAATGGCATGTCTCGAGCTAGTGAGCATCCAAAAATCACAACCATAAAGCCATTCTAAAGTGAGTGGTGGCTAGCACAGATGCTCCGAACTGCTCAAAGCGCTAAGAACAAGCAAGGCCAAGTGCTAGGCTGTAGAGACACCTCTACATCAACCTCCACCCTAAGGCTCCGGGAACATCTAAGGAAGAGTGGAGAGAATGTAAGAGCTGGAGCTGAGGGTCACTGTGAGACACACATGTCCTCAGCCAGACACGACTGTTGTATACACGAACTCACAGCAGCTATGGTTACCTGCAAAAGATGAAGCCAGTTACAGATTCCAGCATGGAGCAGGTGGCCCATGCCCCCAGTAGATGACCCCATATGCCCACCATGCACCATGGGCAGCACTATTTAAGCTCAAAGGCATGAAGTTGGGAGGGAGACGTGTTGGGCAGGAGCTGGGGGCAGTTGGAGGGAAAGAATGGGAGTGAATATGACCAAGATACATTGTATACACAGATGAATGTTTCAAAGACCATATAAAAATAACAGCACAAAAGGAGCCGGAGAGATGCAGGGTCAGGAATGCATAGCACTCCTGCAGAGGACCTGAGTCTGGTCTGCAGCACCCACATTGAGGGGCTCACTTGTTAACTCTAGCTCCGGGGGAGCCAATGCCCTCTTCAGAGGCTCCTGCACTTACATGCACATAGCCACACACAAACAACAAGGACACATAATTTAATAAAACAGCCAAATGTTGACTTGTGCTGCCTAAGTTCTCCTTTTTACCTTCTTTTTTTCAGATTGATTTATTTATTATTTACATATTTATTATTTATTTATTATTTCCTTAACTGCACTGGTGTCTTGCCTGTATATACTTTGCGTGAGGGTGTTGTATCCTCTGGAACTGGAGTTACAGCTGTGAGCTGCCATGTGGGTGCTGGGAACTGAACCTGGGTCCTCTGGAAGAGCAGCCAGTGCTCTTAACCACTGAGCCACCTCCCCAGCCCCTCCACCTTCTAATTCTTATGCCCACCCTTAAATCAATCACACTGGCTATAAAGCTTACCATGTCACTTCTCCCCATAAGCTCACAATCCTCCCCCCCCCCATCTAGACTGATGAAGAAAACTAAAGCAAGCCTGATTCCTACCACTTCCCTCTCCCAGAGAGCAGGCAGACACTCCAGAGACAAGCATTTTATAGGGTCCTTTTCCAGTAGCCCAAGTTTTGAGCAGGGTAGGAATTCCAACAGGAATGATGGTAAGCGCTCTGCTAAGGAGGAGACAGTAAACATTCTAGGTTTTGCAGGCCACGCTACTACAGTGCAAAAGCAGCCAGCAGCCATTCACAAATGAGTGAACACGGCTGTGTTCCAGAAAGCTGCTTATAGACATGGACACACGTGAGCTCTGGATAGAGAAGATCTGAATAACGTGAGCCACGGATCTGACGTAACTGACCCCAACACTGCGGAGCATCGTTTTCAAGCATTCTCGGACACTTGGTTAGAGCTGAACATAACCAGGCAACACAGCCTCCTACATTTCAACAGACTGACACTCTAGCTGTGCTAGGCCAGTGTGACAGTGACCAGCAACAAAAACAAATGTCTGCAAGTGTTGGAAAATAAGCAACACACTTCAGACACTCTGGGTTTAAAAAAAAAAAAGGAAATCACAATAGGATATAGGAAATTTTTTCAGAGTGGTGCACACTCCTTTAATCCCAGCATTTGGGAGGCAGAGGCAGGTGGATCTCTGAGTTCCAGGTCAACCTGGTCTACAGAGTAAGCTACAGGACAGCCAGGGCTACACAAAGAAACCCTGTCCTGAAAAACAACAAAAAAAGAGGAACTATTTTCAACTGAATGACAAAATACAGTTAAGAATGCATACCACTCCTGCAGAGGACGTGGGCGGGCGACACAGACACAACACAGCCGAGCTTAAGTCAGGATGAGATGGACAGCTTTAACACACACACTGGAAAAGAGCCAAAAAAGACAAAATCTCCTTCTCAACAAATACCTTCTCAATCCCCCAAAATATATAGGAAAAGAGGTAAGGCTAGAAATTAGAGAAAAAGAAGACGTGCCAGGGTGCTCTCCCACACCAGCAACCCCAGCACTCTGGAGCAGGAGCAGCCCTTGCGTGCTCCAGGCAAGCCTGGGACACAAGCCTGGGACACAGGGCGAACAAAACCTAACAGGTGCGGATGGGGCGGTGCTGTGGTGGTAAGAGCTGACTTGACATCGGAGGCATAGAGCGCTTCCTATCGCCAACTGACACATGACTAAATCATGGGGGCGCAGCAGGTAAAGGCACTTCCCAGCTAACAGCTGAGTTTGACCCCACAACCACAGGGAGGAAGGAAAGACTGACCCCTGCAAGTTGTCCCTGACCACATGCAGACTACGGCACAGACATGCACACGTCCCACACAATAATGTAATAAACAACTTCACTAAGAAAAAGATAGTGAAACCGGAAGTTAGCTTTTATTTATTTATTTATTTTAAGATTTATTTATTTATTATGTATACAGTGTTTGCCTGCATGTATGCCTGCAGGCCAGAAGAGGGCACCAGATCTCATTATAGATGGTTGTGAGCCACCATGTGGTTGCTGGGAATTGAACTTGGGACCTTTGGAAGAGCAGCCAGTGCTCTTAACCGCTGAGCCATCTCTCCAGCCCCTGGAAGTTAGCTTTTAAAAACAGATGAAGAACATCTATAAGCTCTCTAAAACTCCTCAAGAAAAACGGTAGCAATGGCTACACAATCTGCGATTACTCAGTAGAAACCACAAAACTGTACTTCATAAGGATGAAGGACGATATGGAAATTACCTTGGCGAAAAATTTCCTAAAGGCTCATTCAGAAAAGTGCTAGTCTTTCAAGCATGAGGACTTGAGTTTGATTTCCAGATCCCACGCTAAGAAAGTGGGCACACACTGGGCAGCGGCGGCGCACTCCCTTAATCCCTGTACTAGGCAGAGGCAGGCAGATCTCTGAGTTCAAGGCCAGCCTGGTCTACATAATGAGTTCCAGGACAGCCATCAATACAGACAAACCCTGTCTCGAAAAACAGAAACAAAAAACAAACGGGGGCGGG
>CABHPH010089946.1:0-20822 GCA_902168325.1 Peromyscus nudipes
TATATATATATATATATATACTTTCACATATGTAAATATGTATGCATGTAACAGCAATTAATGAATAAAGATTGAATGTATTGAAACAGAGCAAAGATGAGTCTATGGGAGGTTCTTGGGGGAGAAAAGCGGAAGGAAAAACTAATGTAGTTATAATTTCGAAAATTAAAGAAACGGTAAAACGTATTCCCAATTTTCTGAAAAACCGCCATGCTGATTTCCAGAGTGGTTGTACAAGTTTGCATTCCCACCAACAGTGGAGAAGTGTTCCCCTTGCTCTGCACCCTCTCCAACATAAGCGGTCTTCAGTGTTTTTGATGTGAGCCATTCTGACAGGTGTAAGTTGATATCTCAGAGTTGTTTTGATTTGCATTTCCCTGATGACTAAGGGTGTTGAGAAATTCCTTAAATGTCTTTCAGCCATTTGAGATTCTTCTGTTGAGAATTCTCTATTAAGCTCTGTAGCCCATTTTTTAATTGGATTGTTCAGTATTTTGAAGTCTAGCTTTTTGAGTTCTTTATATATTCTGGAGATCAGCCCTCTGTCAGATGTGGGGTTGGTAAAGATATTTTTGGGCATATACCCAAGGAATGCTCAATCATACCACAAGGACACATGCTCAGCTATGTTCATATCAGCATTATTCATAATAGCAAGAACCCAGAAACAACCTAGATGCCCCTCAAATAAAGAATGGATAAAGAAAATGTGGCACATATACACAATGGAGTACTACTCAGCAGTAAAGAACAATGATATCATGTAATTCGCAGGCAAATGGATGGAACTAGAAAATACCATCTTGAGTGAGGTAACCTAGACTCAGAAGGACAAACATAGTATTTACTCACTCATAAGTGGATACTAGATGTGAGGGAAGGGATGGCCAGACTGCAACCCACAACTCCAGAGAGGCTAGATAACAGGGAAAGACCGTAGGAGGGACACATGGATGACCCTGTGAAGGAGAAATGGATGAGATCTACATGAGCAGACTGAGTGTGTGTGTGGGGGGGCAGAGTGCAAGGAGTGGGGGATGAGAACATAGGGAAAGGGAAGGGTTGTAGCTAGAGTTTTCCTGCTGGGCCCACAGTCAGGACAAATCTCTGTCACCCGCCAGTCCCACAGCCGCTCAGACCCAACCAAGTAAACACAGAGACTTATATTGCTTACAAACTGTATGGCTGTGGCAGGCTTCTTGCTAACTGTTCTTATATCTTAAATTAATCCATTTCTATAAATCTATACCTTGCCACATGGCTTGTGGCTTACCGGCATCTTCACATGCTGTTTGTCATGGTGGCGGCTGGCAGTGTCTCCGGCTCAGCCTTCCACTTCCCAGAATTCTCTCCTCCTTGTCCCGCCTATACTTCTTCCTGCCTGACCACTGGCCAATCAGTGTTTTATTCATTGACCAATAAGCAACATGTTTGACATACAGACCATCCCACAGCAAAGGGTCAAGCTGGAACAGGGACAGAATGTGAGGGCAGGGAGGGAGATACAATGATAGATGAGGACTTCATGGGAATAGGAAGAGGCAGGGTGCTGGGGAGGCTCTTAGGAACTCACAAGGATGACCCCACCTTGGTCTGCTGGTAGTGGTCCAGAGGGTGCCTGGACTGGTCTACTCTGGTGACCCGTCTAGCAAATAACCTAGCTGTCATCATAGATCCTTTGTCCAGTGACTGGTGGAGGCAGATGCAGAGATCCACAGCCAGGCATCAGCCTGAGCTCCAGAAATCCAAATGATGAGAGAGAGGAGGGATTCTGCAGGTGAGGGACATTGAGTTCATGATGGGATTACGTGCAGAGATGACTGACCACACTATTGGAAGCCCATGAACTGTGGACTGGTGGCTGTGGAGCCTCCATGGGACTGGATTAGGCCCTTTGGATACAGCAGACAGTTGTTTGGCTTGAACTGTTTGGGGGGCACCCAGACAGGGGGATCAGGATCTGTCCCTGTACATGGGCAGGCTTTTGGGAGCCCAGTGCCTGTGGTGTGCCACCTTGCACATCCTTGGTGCAGTGGGAAGGGGTTTGGACCTGTCTAGGCTCTGCTCACTCTCCATGGGAGACCTTGATTTGGAGGACGTGGGGATGTGGTGTATCTTGGGAGAGAGGGCAGGGGGGTGGGAGTAGGGAGGAGGGGGGATCTGGGGATGGTATGTGGAGTGAGTAAAAAAATAATATAATTAATCCACTTGGACTTAAGTTTTGTGCACGGTGACAGATATGGATCTATTTGCAGCCTTCTACAGATTGATATCCAGTTATGCCAGCACCATTTGTTGAAGATGCTTTCTTTTTTCCATTGTAAAGTTTTGGCTTCTTTGTCAAAAATTGTATGTTCATAGGTGTGCGGATTAATGTCAGGGTCAGCAATTCAATTCCATTGGTCCACATGTCGGTTTTTATTCCAGTACCAAGCTGTTTTTATTACTGTAGCTCTATAGTAGAGCTTGAGGTCAGGGATCGTGATGCCTCCAGATGTGGTTTTATTGTACAGGATTCTTTTAGCTATCCATTAACTTCATACAACAAAGTGCTCTGCTGGTATACCCTGCTAGTGAAAGTTACTCATAAGAAACTTTATTGTATTCCTGATGTGCAAAATCTTTAGACAAACTCAAATCTCACATTTAAAGTGGGGGATTATTTTGACACAGAGCAATAAGTGAAGCAAACACTGTCTACGTACACATAAACATTATTTACAGATTACTTATGAAAACATTTCTTGCACAACTTAAAAATCAATTCAGATTAGAATAGTTCAGTATTTTATGACCTGAAATTAAAGTAGTCATGTTTTTTTGTTTTTAACCAGCAAAGACATGGAAGTACAGAAAATTAGGATCATCTTTGATTTACAATATTGAATATATCAATTTTGCTAACAGAGTAAATCTTTATTTAATAAAACATTTTTGCAAAGCAGATTTAATATAGCCCTTTGTAGGAAAATATTCATATCTGTCAACGCCAATACTATTCAGAGTTCACAGATTTTTGAAGTTGCAGTATTGAGGGAATTCTTGTAGAAATCCTTTTAAATTTCATGGACAGAAAATAAATAAATGAGTGAATAAGTAAATGGAATTTGAAAAGGTTGAAGTTGTTAAATGTTCTAATCATCCTAAAGTAAACAGATGGCTTGTATTCAAGCAAAGCAAAACAGTAATTATACACATCTGTGGCACACCAACAAAATCCCATCTATACAGAATATTCTGCTTCCACTTCACAGCAGATTGAGAGAATAACATTTGTATGATCATTACTCATTTTTATAAAAGCTGTAATGATACTAAAATAATTTTATCATGCCAAATTCAAGGGGAGTTTCTTCAATTTATTCTTTCTTAAAGGCAAAAAAAATGTACTATTGACTGTCAATGTGTTATGAAGTTTGTTACTCATAGTTTCCCTTTGCAAAATTTTCTTCATGTGCCATCAATTATTTGTCACTGTTTGGAAAAAGAGTTCATTCATATTTACTCTGTTGTTTGAAGAAAATTATGTATACCAAACATCAGGTGTACGATAAATATCACACCTCAAAAATCCTGTGAAGAATACTGATCACTGGCAAAGCTGAACACAGTTCTTTGGATTTTAAACTTTTCTTGAGAATTTTCATAAACAGGCAGAAATGCCATCACCTAAAGTAGGCTGTTACAGCTCCACGTGAAGGAACAGCAGCTCAGCCATCTGGAGAGACACTTTAAAGAATTTTATTGTCCAATTGGGTTTCTGTAGCTCTGTATGGAAGTCTGTAGACACCCACATTTTCTGTCTAGAAGTGCAAATGAATGCTTTTATTTCTGGAAGCACATGGAAAATGATGTACTCCAGATAGCCAGACTGAAATGCTCCTGGCAACCAAAGCCATTTCATTAGCCCAGTTAGAATGACATGCATAAAATTCAGATCATTCTCTGTAAAATCAATTCTCATTACTAATTTTAATGAGGCCAGTATGTTGTTATTTATATACAAAACACAGAAGAGTGTAGCATAATTTTAGGATCAAATGAAAATGCATGTTTCTGAATGTTTGTGGATGCAATGCAATTTGTTATAATGAATGTGGCTTTGCTTATCAAAGTTAAAGGGAATTGATGATGAAGATTTTTGTTTCCCTAATTTCTTTTCTCACTTCAATTAAATATATATTGATTACAGTGAGCCAACTGGCTAATGGTTAAATGATTTTGAGTTGACTAGGAAAGCAAAAGCATAAAAATTCATGAAAATTGGTGAGAATTTGGATTATAATTGAAGTAATACCACTTAGGCTAAAGGTATTTAGGAAGGACTTATAAGTCCTTGTATGCACAGGGACATTGTTAGTAGACACAGATAGGATACTGATGTCTCATAGCTTCTATGAAAATAAACTTGATTTAATGCCTAGATATAAACAAATTTAGCCCAGTGAGTTACAAGTAAGAGAAAAAAATGAACAAATCATCAAGGAAGAAAATGCATGGCTAAAACAACACGGAGAAAATAAGACCATGTTCAGGTCATTGTGGAAAAATTAAAATATGAAGAAGATTTGGATAAGGACATATTAGCAAGTGACATTACTGTAAATACTGATGAGTGTTAAAGAGTTTATGGTGATATATTTGATATTTTTTGAGAGGGGATGCTCAAATGATGGTGGTGGGATTGTCCCAAGAATTAATTTGAAGTTACTTTGACATTTAAAGAGAAATTTGCATGTAATATTATTGTTAAAGTGTGTATGTGTCCTGCAAAATAATTAGAAGAGTAAAGGTTTTAATGCCCTGTGTCACATATGCTGTGATTACATATAGACATTTGTATGATATATAGGTATATATTACATATAGAAATATATGTGTTTATAATATATGTATATATACTAAAATATTTTGTTCTAATGCTACAATTGTTAAAATATGTATAGTATCTGACATTTTAATAATAAAGCTGTTTTTCTTGGCTCAGTGTTAGAAAAATTAGATCAATAAATATCAAGTTAATTGGTTGTCATATCAGCAACAAAAACAGTATAATTGCATTTCACTTGTCTGCTCTTGAAACATTCCTTTTAAGAGAGCAAGTAAACACGAATACATCAAAGATGAGCCCCAAAATAAAACCCTTTTATATTATAAACCCCATCAATATTTAAATGACAGTTAGCATTATTTTTCTAGTTGAAATTGCCCCTGCAAGAATTAGAAGGAATAAAGTTTAGACAGATTTGAACATAGGACAGTTTCTTTATAAGCATAATGGATATTGTAATGCAGCAAAAAGAACATCTTCAACAGTAGGTTTTCTTTTCTTTTTTTTTTTTTAATTACCAATCCTAAATGTGACTGTCTGTGTTTTACACCAAGTGCCTTAAAGTTAAAACCAGAAATAATTATGACTTAGTAGACCTGAGTTCAGAGTTTTATTTTAAAATTTCCAAAAGTTTCTTCTCACATGGAGTGAATCACCTCATGGTTATCATCCTTTGGGATATTAGAAGTTCCCATGAATACAATAATTGATCATGTAAAGAATATCAGCCAGACACTGGATAAAGCCTCATACAAGTAACTATTGTCCTTCATTTCATGTTGACAAGTAGTGAACAAAAATCAGAAAGCATACCAACTCACAGTGTTGTATCTATAATTCTGAAAAGTTGTGTGAAAGTTCCTTTTGACTGGTAGCATATCTTATTTCCAATTGTTGTAGGTAAGCATGTTTAAAGAATGCATGTATATTTTCAAAAGCTGTGTTTGACCATAGTATGGATTTGAATTTACACACACAAAAATAGTCCAAGAGCTGAGGCTATAACTCTTTGGGAAAGCATTTGTCTAACATGCACATGACCCAAGGTTCGAACCCAGAAAACCCTCCTCAATATTATTTGATTTCTTGTTGCTCTAATAAAATACCATGACAATGAAAGTTAAAGGAGAAAATGTTTCTTTGAACTACATTTCTAAGTTACAGTTTCTTCTTTGTAGGAAAGTTTAGATGGTGGGAGCTTGAAGAAACTATTCAAATCTATCCACAGTGAAGAGCAAACAGCAAGTGTCCTTGTGGTATGACTGAGCATTCCTTGGGTATATGCTCAAGAATGGTATAATTTAGTTTTTTTTTGTTTGTTTGTTTGTTTTTGTTTTTTTTGTTTTTTTTCAAGGCTATTTCACACTTTATTTTCCATTAGGTTCACTGTTATCTGGTTTTTTTTTAATTTATTTTATTTTATTTTACAATATAATTCAACTTTACATATCAGTCATAGATCACCCCGTTACCCCTCCTGCCACCCCGCCCCCCTCTCCCCGGCCCACCCCCCATTTCCATCTCCTCCAGGGCAAAGACTCCCCCGAGGATTGAGATCAACCTGGTGGACTCAGCCCAGGCAGGTCTAGTCCCCTCCTCCCAGGCTGAGCCAAGGGTCTCTACTAAGCCCCAGGTTTCAAACAGCCAATTCATGCACTGAGCACAGGACCCGGTCCAACTGCCTGGATGCCTCCTAAACAGATCAAGCCAATCAACTGTCTCACCCATTCAGAGGGCCTGATCCAGTTGGGGGCCCCTCAGCCATTGGTTCATAGTTCATGTGTTTCCATTCGTTTGGCCACTTGTCCCTGTATTCCATCCATCCCTGGTCCCAACAACTCTAGCTCACATAAACCCTCCTCCTTCTCGCCAATTGGACTCCCGGAGCTCCACCCAGGGCCTGACCGTGGATATCTGCATCTAGTTCCCTCAGTCACTGGATGGGGTTTCTAGTATGACAATTAAGGTGTTTGGCCATCCTATCACCAGGGTAGGTCAGATCAGGCTATTTCTCGACTATTGCCAGCAGTCTATTGTGGGGGCATCTTTGTGGATTTCTGTGGGCCTCTCCAGCACTTTGTTCCTTCCTATTCTCATGTGGTCTTCATTTATCATGAACATTCCTTGTGTTTCCTCTCTGTACTTGATCCAGTTGGGATCTCCCGCTCCCCCAAGTTCTCTTTCCCTCGCCCTTCACCCCTCATTACCCCCACTCACGTCCAGACTGTTCATGTAGATCTCATCCATTTCTCCATCATTGGGCGATCCCCGTGTCTTTCTTGGGGTCCTGTTTTCCAGGTAGCCTCCCTGGTGTTGTGAGTGGCCGTCCAGTCATCCTTGTTCCACAACTAGTATTCTCCTATGAGTGGTAGTAGGAAGTAGTCTTGAACGCATTGGCATAGGAGATCGCTTCCTAGGTATAACACCAGTAGCTCAGACACTGAGACAAACAATCAATCAATGGGACCTTTTGAAACTGAAAAGCTTTTGTAGAGCAAAGGATACGGTCAACAAGGCAAAGCGACAGCCCACAGAATGGGAAAAGATCTTCACCAACCCCACATCGGACAGAGGACTGATATCCAAAATATATAGGGAACTCAAGAAATTAAACATCAAAATTCTCAACAGTCCAATTAAGAAATGGGCTATAGAACTAAACAGAGAATTCTCAGCAGAGGAAACACAAATGGCTGAAAGACATTTAAGGAATTGCTCAACATCCCTAATCATTAGGGAAATGCAAATCAAAACAACTCTGAGATACCACCTTACGCCAGTCAGATTGTCTAAGATCAAAAACATTGAGGACACCTTGTGCTGGAGAGGATGTGGAGCTAGGGGAACTCTCCTCCACTGCTGGTGGGAATGCAAGCTGATACAGCCACTGTGGAAATCAATATGGCGCTTTCTTAGAAAATTGGGAATCAATCTCCCCCAAGATCTAGCTATACCACTCTTGGGCATATACCCAAGGAATGCTCAACCATACCACAAGGGCACTTGCTCAGCTATGTTCATATCAGCATTATTTGTAATAGCCAGAACCTGGAAACAACCTAGATTCCCTTCAACCGAAGAATGGATAAATAAACTGTGGTACATATATACAATGGAATACTACTCAGCAGAGAAAAACAATGACATCATGAGGTTTGCAGGCAAATGGAGGGATCTAGAAAAAATCCTCCTGAGTGAGGTAACCCAGACTCAGAAAGACAAACATGGTATAATTTAGTTTTGAGGTAGATTGATTCCCAATTTTCTGAGAAACCGCCATACTGATTTCCAAAGTAGCTGTACAAGTTTGCATTCCCACCAACAGTGGAGTAGTGTTCCCCTTGCTCCACATCCTCCCCAACATAAGCTGTCATCGGTGTTTTTGATTATAGTCATTCTAACAGGTGTAAGATGGTATCTCAGAGTCCTTTTGATTTGCATTTCCCTAATGACTAAATGAACTTTAGACCAACAGCTGTGTATCCTAACTGGGACAAGACTAGGCCCTCTGCATAAGCAAGAAAGATATGTAGCTTGGTCTATTTATGGAGCTCCCTAGCAGTGGGATCAGGATCTATCACTGATGAATGAGCTGCCATTTTGGAGCCCACTGTCTATGATGGGACACCTTACACTGCCTAGATGCAGGTGGAGGGGCTTGGACTTGTGCCACCTGATTGTGTTGGGCATTGCTGACATTCCCTTGGGAGGCCTTACCTTTTTAGACGAGGGGATGTGGGTAGGTTGGGGGTAGGAGGCTGGAGGGATCAGGAGGATGGATGAGAGGGGAATCTGTGGTTGTTTGTAAAATGAATAAAAAAATTCTTAATAAAGAAATAAAAGAGCAGACAGCAATGAGTCAATACATGCAGTACGCACTTCCACTCAATTCAAATTCTGTACTTTCTAACTTAGGACACCTTGTCCAGGGTACAGTCCATCCTAGAACAGGTGTTTCTTTTTCTAACACAATTAATATAGCCAACCTACCCACAGATCAATGTGATCTGGGTAATCTTCCACTGAGAATTCCTTCCCACCTGATTCTTTATGGTGCAAAATTGCCAACTAAAACTGAATACCACAAATGAGTACCCCACCCTTAAAAAGTTTCCTTTAAAAATTGGTTCTAAGGTATTTTGTATTATGATTTTTGACTCTTGGAGGAAGCGCTGCTGGCCCGTATGAGAAAAGTTAATTAAATCTATATACATATCTATAAAGTGAATTACATGCATTAGAGGGGTTTTATATAAGTAATTAATAATATGTTTACTGGTAGCTCTTTCAGACATTCTTCTTGCTACTCACCCACCTCCGTACTTTTGTATATCTTCCTCACCCCTCCCATTTTCTCTAACTGATCACTTGAGTCCTACTATTCCCTTTGGCCCTGCTCACCTTCTGCTGTTTTGATCCCCTTCTCCCTAGGGAACCCTCCCCTTTTCCATTTCCCTGATCGATCAGTTATATTTTGATATTCATCTCTACACTGATCCCCAAACCTGTATCATGGAACTGGTCCCATGTTTTCCCGTGATTTCTGTGGTTACTATAGATTGTGTATTCACATTCAATAATTGGTAGCAACTAGCCTCCAATAGGAGAGAACAGGGTCTGGATTAGCTAAACTCAATATTACCTTTTCTAGTTCCATTCGTTTACCTGTAAAGTTCATAATATTTTTCTTTACATTTGAATAGTATTCCATAGTGTGTATGGACCATTTTTAATTATGTTATTAGTCAGTTGTAAGATACTTAGGTGGTTTTCTATTCCTATGAATTATGCATAGAACAGCAATGAACCTGGCTAAGAAAGTATGTGTAGAGTACAATCTCAAGTCTTTCGGTATATGTCAATGAGTGGTGTATCTGGGTGTATTTATAATTTAGCTTTTTGAGAATTGCCCACACTGAATAACATAGTGACTACACCAGTTTGCAACACCACTAATAGTGAACGAGGGTTAAATTTTCCACAAATCCCTTACAACATTTTTGTCAATTTTTCAATTGTCCTTCATCCTTCTGACTGGTATAAAATGAAATCTCAAAGATGTTCTGATCTGCATTTTCCCAGTTGCCATAGATGATGCAGATTTTTAAAATATTTCTTAATCTTTTTATTTTTATTTCTTGAGAACTTTCTATTTTGGCCCTTTCTTTCTTCCTTCCTTTCTTCCTTCTTTATTTCCTTCATTCGTCCCTTCTTTTCTTCCTTTCTTTCTTCCTTCCTTTCTTCCTTTCTTTCTTTCTTTCTTTCTTTCTTTCTTTCTTTCTTTCTTTCTTTCTTTCTTTCTTTCTTTCTTTCTCTCTCTCTCTCTCTCTCTCTCTCTTTCTTTCTTTCTTTCTTTCTTTCTTTCTTTCTTTATTCTCGGTGGTAAACCTCTGTCCAATATACAGATGGTAAAGATTCTCTTCCATTCTTCAGGCTTTGTTGTAGACAAATTTCTAAACAGTCTTATTAAATGTCTTCATCTGGTTGATTTTTTTCTTTATGTGCAAAGGTTTTTAATTTCATGAACTCCCACTTTGAATTGTTGACCTTAAATCTTGTTCAAACTGAGTCCTTATGAAGACCCTTCCTATACCACTGTAATATAGGGCATTGGCTATTTTTTCTTCTAAGTTTCATTGTTTCAGGATTTAGATTTAGGTCTTTGATTCATATAAGATTAGTTTGAACTTAAGACCTACTTAGCAAGAGTAATACCATGCCTGGTGCTAGAAACCTAACTAACTCAGTGATAGTTATAGCATAGTTATTGGAGGATACTCTCCAACAGCTAATTTACTAACCATTAACGTCAGTCTCTAAACATTTGCCCTTGTACATACAGATGAGTGTAGTCTTTAGCTCTCATCCAGGAAACTTCTCCTTGCACTGTATTAAGATCACTACGACAAAACAAACCAAAACAAGAGCAAGCAAACTAACTAACAAAACAATTAATAAAATGTTAATTTTGGGGGCCTATTACCTGTGGATACATCTATAAAGCAATTCCATACCCAAGGTTCAAGGAGCACTGTGGATGAAGAGGCAGAAAGATTCTAGGATTCAGAGAATCAGTGATTTTGCTATAAGATTGTATCTTGCAGGAACATCAGTATCTATACCTATAAAATTTCACCTGTATGAAATACAGGCAACTGAGTAAAGCTGGAAGCTGGAAAAGTTGTTCTCTCTGGAGATGAGCACATCATTTTGTTCTCCAGTGTCAAATGTTCAAGGAGAAAACATACATGTTACTAACATTATGTAGACTCAACAGGTTAAATTTAGGAATAAATATGAATATATAAATACAGATATACATGTGAAAGAAACTGATGAAGAAAGTGGCCCATGAATTTGAAAGATAGTGGCGAGGGATATATGGAAGAATCTGAAGGAAATAAAGGAAAGAGAAAAATGTTGAAGTTAAATTACAAACTCAAAAATAGATAATAACAATAAAAAAGTGAAAAAAATGTCCTCGTGTTACATGCTTGTCCTCTCAGTACTATGGAGGCTATGGTTGGTAGTTTGAAGATTGAGGCAAGCCTGAGCTATGGAGTAGTTAGAAGACTCTCTTAGCTACGAACAAGAATGTGAGTTAGAAAACACATAAATGTCCCAAAGACTCATTCTTTCAAGGATATATAAAAATACACGTGAATTACATAACATGCCTTCAATTGATGAACAGTGTAACAATGTTGGACAGATTAAAGAGGCCATGTCATTAAAATGGTTACTGATGAAATTGCACAACAGGCTTATTGGACTTGGTGTATAAATCTGTCTTTTTTGTAGATAATTTTTTACCAAGGTCAGAAAAGTTGGTTATTATCAGTTCTCATTCTAGATCTCTGAGAAATATGTGAAATTTTAAAATATCAAATATTTGAAGAATAGAAACATTAATGAAATGTTCTTAAATTATTTCCTGGTTCTTCAATTCTACTTGTTCATATTTAAAAAATACATATCTTGACTACACTATTTAAATGAAACAGAAATCATCAGAGACAAAAGTGGAATGAAAATGATTACAGGAAGTGTGAACAAATCAGAACAGCCCTGAGGGTATTTTCTGATTCTGAAGGTGAAAATACTGGTGAGGAACTGGCCCCTGGAAAACAAAAAAAAGAGAGAGCACTCTGAAGGCACAGGCAGGTGAATCTCCGTGAGTTCGAGGCCAGCTTTGTCCACAAAGTGAGTTCCAGGACAGCCAAGGCTATCACACAGAGAAACCCTGTAATACCATCTCATGGTGTGGAACTTAAGTCAAATTGGAAACTAAAGTTTCTCCCATAAGCTTTGTGCCACCATTGCCGTAGTATATTTTGCAGGCAGGACATATCATAGCTCAAATGTTTTGTGGCTGGATTAGTGTTTTCTGTTTCTCTTTTGATATTCTGAAGAGTACATTCCCATACCAAAGACCCATGTAGGGGTGACGGTTCTGTTTGCACTGCCTGGACCTCTCCATGTTCAATGAGTTGTGTGGGTATTGCCTTCAGCAAAAGGGACTTGCTGTTAGTTTGTGCAGAGCAACCTTTTGTCTTAGAAACAGCCTATGTTTTTGAAGATTTCTATGAGACACCTTTGCCCAGCAACTCAATTGAATGTAACCTAATCCTGGTACTGGAAGCCCATTTGGTGATGAAGGATGGATGGCCATTTGGAACTCCATTTCAGTCATATGAGGTTTTAACAAACTGGCCCGTGGAAAACAAAAAATACAGCACTCTGAAGGCACAGGCAGGTAGATCTTTGTGAGTTCGAGGCCAGCTTTGTCCACAAAGTGAGTTCCAGGACTGCCAAGGCTATTACACAGAGAAACCCTGTCTTTAAAACAATAATGACAACAAAAACAACAAACCCAAAACAAAACAAAACAAAAATCACCAAAAACCAAACCAAAACAACACAACTGCCCCTGTTAGTGTCAGTTGTGTTATAAGAGGGGACGGCTGCTTCACCTATATTTGAGTTTTCATGTTTGTATGTGATATTTGTCATCTAACACGATAGACATCACTTTCAACTTTGTGTTGCATAAAATTTTAATCATGAGCCAGTGATAAAAAAAAAAACATAAGGCAGAGAAAACCAAATGCTCTGTCATATCCAACTAGAATATACTTCTCTGCTGGCAGAGTTTTATGTATGTGAGCAGCCACTGACAATCCCATCATTCCTTCCAACAAAGATAATTCTCATTCTCAAGGACATTGTGTGAGACCTAGCAAATTGCTTTTCTGGAGTCCAGATGCACTGCAATAAACATGCTAGCCAAATGAATGTTTTAGTAAACATGGATAAAATGCAGCACATCTGGAATGATGCAGCCTTTATACTCACATACTCTTGGTGAGGACATTTTATTTTTAAATTATTGCATTATTCATTAAAATGTTACAGCATAGCTAGACACATAGTGTAAAGCACCTGCTGCCCAGGCTTGAGGATCTGCATTAGAATCCTGTAACTCATTTAAATCTAGATATTGCAGCATGTACCTGTACCCCACAAGTTACTATGGGAAGATGAGAATCAGAAGCAGAGACCTCACAAAGCTTGACTACCAACTAGATGGGTATGCTCAGTCCTGAAAATCAAACCCTGTTTTAAACAAAATTAATGATAAGGACTCACAACCTAGCTTATCTTTTGAACCTCAAAAAGTGTGCAGGGGCCCACATATACCTCTATTTAGACACAGAAATACACACATACAAATAACATACACATTTTATACATAGATATTTAAAAATTGTATACAGGGAATGGGAAATTGAGTAAGAGCTTTGGAGTGTCGTGATTATGAGAAAAATACATAGCATGAAACTGTCAAAGAACTAACAGTATTTTAAGAAGTAACTGATTAGATAGATTTTCCTTTCCTTGCAGCTATCAGTTGATAATAATTCCCAGGGTATCAGGTAGAATTCACGTCCATTCTTTCTCATTGTTGATATTTTGTTTGGTTTGATTTTTCATAGGTCTTGCATGTGATGTTACAACCACTGTGAGTTCAAAAGTCTGTGTTTCCTGTTATGTCCAAAAAACGCTTTCATCTTCCAGTCATCCATTACTTCCGGCTTTTTAATCTGCATGGTGATGTTTTAATTGTGCTGAAATGTGATTTTATTTGTATGTTAATAAATAAAGTTTGTCTGGAGATCAGAGGTCACATAGTGAGGTCACGTAGTGAGCCATAAGCAGAGTTAGGTGGTGGTAGCCCACGCCCTTAATCTGATCACATGGCAGGCAGAGTCTCTGTGTGGCCAAGAACACAGTCAAGTGTGGTGACACGTGACACAAGCCTTTAATCCCAGTACCAACCATAGAGACCTGGAGGTCTGTGTAGACAGGCAGTGACAAGGAAATCATGTGGCTGGGCTTTGAGTCAATGAGAAGGTAGAACAGGAAAGCAATAAAAACACAAGTTGCACAGGAAGAAGTAGTCTGGGGAAGCTACTGCGGGTGGTAAACTCAAGCTAGTCATGGCTATTGCTCTGATCTCTTTGGCTATTTCCTCTGTATTTGGCTCTGTGTTTCTTATTTACTAAAACTGTTTAGAAATTCATCTACAAATCTGCCCTCCTCTTCTTACACAATGCTATATGAATCACAGGAGGAAGGAAAGTGATACAGATATCCCATTAAGAGATGGAATTTCTGTAGTGGCTTTTGGTACATTGACCACACTCAAGTAGATGGGAGTACACGCAAGATTATACGGACAACACAAAATGGATTTGTTGAGTTTAATGAAAAAAATGGACACAAAATTGGGCAGAGAGGGGATAGAAAATGGATTTAGGAGGAGTAGAGGTAAGGTTTATGAATAAAATCAAAATAAATTGCATGCAATTCTAAAGTATAGTTTTTAAAATGAATGGAGAGTAGAGGGGATGCAACATTAACCAAACCATTGAAAGATACCAATGAGGCCAGACAGTTGTGACACACATGCTTAATCCCAGCACTGGGGAGGCAGAGGCAGGTGAATCTCTGTGAGTTTGAGTCCAGCCTGGTCTACAGAGTGAGTTCCAGGACAGTCATGGAAACCCAGAGAAATACACAGAGAAACCTTCTCTCAAAAGCAAAAGAACAAGAAGAGAGAGAGAGAGAGAGAGAGAGAGAGAGAGAGAGAGAGAGAGAGAGAGAGAAACAGCCAATGAATTTGTGAGCGTATATGACTGAAAACAAGTAAAGCAAGTTTATATGCCCAGGCTCAAGTTCTGATTCTTAAATATTTTGTGATTTAATAAAGGACAATATTTGAATATCACATATGTAGTTTCCTAGTCACATATAGTTATTTTAAATAAATGACATCTAAAAAGTTCATTTTGCTGTGGATTAGAAAATATGTAAAAGTACAAGCAGAGCAAGCTCATCTCTCACTGTGAAGCACTTTCTTGCATTTTACACATGCTGAGATCTAATTCTACCAGTATTTAGTCTGCTAATGATAGTTACATTACTAAAACATTAAACAATCAACTTTAAAGCTTACTAAGTTTCTAAGTCCAGCAAAGTTGGATGTTTTTATCAATAATAAATATAAACCATCTATTATAGTAAGTGCAATATAATCAATTCAGTAAGAGCCTCTTACTTTAAAGAACCTGTGTACTATGAAAGAAAGTGAGATATCTGCATGATCCCTAATCAAGATTCCAGAAAAAATTTCTTTTGTTGCACTGCATAGAGAATTTTTTGGCCTGCCTTTAGAAACAGTTCAGAAAACATCAGCAGATGATGTGGTTGATGATAACTGATGCTGGCTTCTATGGTTATGCTAATATGGTAGCAAGCCCTGTCAGTCAGTCCCCTTGAAATATTGGTCTAATTCTTCTAATTCCATATGTGATTGTTGATGAAAGTTTAAACTACATTAATTAGACTATCTTCAAAGAGGAAAGAATTTTTTTATTGTTGTTGTTTGTTTGTTTGTTTTGCTCTTTTGTTTTGAAACTTTAGCTACAGTAAGCAGGCTCTGATCATGAAAAATAGCAAAAATCTTTCAAAGATTTAACAAAGCAGAGTATTGAAAAGATATTTGTGGTGTGATTTACATAAAAGCAGAGAATATAAGATGAATTAGATTCTGTTTGTTGGCATGTTCACTATCAGTAGAAAACTTATAGTATATTTTAATATTCATTGGACCAGATGTATTTTAATATAATAATTCCAGGGAATGTAGAAATTTTAGTTTTCTCATGCTTTAATAAACATCTATAGCATTATAGGTTAAACAGTGGACTATGAACATATCCTAATTATTTATAATTCACTACCATAGTAATACAACTTTGATTTAAGCAACAGTTTTATTAATATCATAAAATAAAGTTAAAATAGAGGCATTTCTCAAATTAAAATTCAAAGTTTTCTAGTATAATGAATTCAGAGGTGATACCACTAATTTACAAAGAATAAACCATCTGTGAGCTTCTTAATAAAGAGTTTTTGGTCTGTTTTCCAAGTTCAATATAATGTTTTTAAAGAAGAACTAATTATGTGTTTCCAAAGCAGTAAATTTAATATAATGAGATGAGTTTGGTGAAGTGTTCTGAATTGTGGGGCTTAATGTTTATTTAATTTTTAAAATGTAGGGCCTTTATATCAAAGTTTCCAAAAGTACAAAGCTTAATGTCTCAAAAAATTCCCTTTAATTCCATACAGTGGGAAATTTTATATTGTGGGAAAATTGGCCAAGTATAATTAATATTACAAATGTATCCATATTAATTGCCTCATTATCATGCTTAAATTGTAAATATCCTTCCTACTCCCAAAGTCCCACATGTCCCCTAATAATTCTTCTTTCCATTCTTCCATTTATAACCCTCTTTTCAGAAACTCAATAAAATTTCTGTCAGTTTGGATTAATTTGTATATTCCCTGAATTAATTAAAGACAGATGTGTCCAGGTGCTTCCCAGTATTTCACAGAGACAAACTCATCAGCATTTGCAAGCACATTTGCAACCAACAGTTTATAAGCAGCGTCCTACTCTACAGATACTCAACATATTGTTGTTAATTCATTTATAGAAAAGTCAGAATAATTCTGTTTTGGAGTTATTGTAAATACAACTGCTGTACAAGTACCTTCATGAATGTTTGTCTAAATAATCTCTCTGCATCATGACATACACACACAAAAATTAAAGAGTAACAATATTTTTCTAAAACACACCCTTTTATCCTGCTAAATTAAGTATGTATAATAAGTGTACTAATATTATTTCTGTAATCAATATTATTTTAAGTGTTGAGCATCTAGGGGAATTCGTGCTTTGCCTGCATATATGTGTGTGTGAGAGTGTTGCATCTCCTGGAACTGGAGTTAAAGACATTTGTAAGTTGCCATGTGAGTGCTAGGAATTGAATCTGGATCCTCTAGAAAAGGAGTCAGTGATCCTAACCACTGAGCCATTTTTTCCATCACTGCCCAAGAGGTAATAATATTCATTCATCTGTTTTTTTTTCATTTTGTTATAAAGAGCTAACTACTGTCTAAGTATTTTCACATCATTATTATTTATAAATGTATTTCCTTTAATGTGATTTCTGTTGAAATACATTCTCATTTTGAAGCTTTCAATGTTTCTCCTTATTGAGTTTTGAGGTATATTTATATGCTTTGGGCATAAATTGTAAACCAGAGAGGAAATACCTTCAAATATTATTTCAAAATCTCTGATTTTTCCTTTTTTGACCTTAATTTTTCATGTTCTTAGAGAACATATATGTATATACATATATATATGTATGTGTGTGTGTGTGTGTGTGTGTGTGTGTGCTATACAAACACACTCACACATATATATGTTGTTGTAGGTTTTTTGGCATTTTGGGGGGCCCATTACCCAGATCCCAAATAAATCATATATAGACACTTATTATTACTTATGAATGCCTGGCCTTAGCTTGGCTTAGTTTCTTGCCAGCTTTTCTGAACTTAAATTATCCCGTCTATCTTTTGCCTCTGGGCTATTTCCGTTCTCTTGTTTTTGCAAATCTTGCTCTTGACCACCCAGTTGACATGACAGGCTTAGGGATCCAGACATAGCTGCCATGACAGGCTTACTGGTGGGCAACACCTGGATCCAGGAAAAGCCATAAGCTAATTCCACCCAGGAGGGCCTATATCTAAGGGGAAGTACCTGACATTCCAGACATTCCAACAATTAGATGAGATCTCCAAGATCATGATGGGGAAAACCACAGAGACAGCTGACCCAAGCTGGTAGGAGCTCATGGACTCTGGCCTGTTAGCCAGAGAACATGCACGGGACAGAACTAGGCCCTCTGAATGCAAAAGCAAAGAGCCTTTATTTCAAGCTCAAGCTTGGACTCTCCATGTTTCTGAGGCAGCAGTGAGAGCAGAAAGCCCTGAACCCTGGCACAGTAAAGTTTTCATCATAACAGAGGCTGGAGTGAAGGGATGTCCAGGGTTCAGGATCCTGATTGACTGACATTTGTCTAGGGGTATCTTGGTAAAAGGGAAACAGATGTGTGCTATGCTCAGTTACATCTGGTGACCTTTTTTGTCCCTCCCTCCTTTTCTCCCATCTTCCTCACCTCCCCTAATCCCACCTTCCATCCATTCTTCAGAGAGGGTAAGGCCTCCCTTGGGGAATCAACAAAGTCTGGCCTACTGAGTCCAGGCAGGATCAAACCCCTCCTCCCTGTGAGCAAGGTATCCCACCCTAGGGAATGTGTCCCAAATAGCCATTTCAGGCACCCAGTATAAGTCCTGGTCATACTGCCAGGGGCTCACCAAAAAGATCTAGCTAGCTACATTACTGTCTGAGCATAACAGTTATCGTACATAAGATGTTCATCATCTGAAGAATATATCAATCATAATTCTTTATATCATCTAAAACTCTTCCTATCATTTTTTTCATCAATGGAATGCAGGCAAAGTGTCTTTTAAATATCCTTCTCTGACGACTCTACCATCGGTGTCAACACAGATTTATTTATTTATTTATTAATTCATTCCAAATTCTCTTATTATGAACATGAGTTGTTTTCTTGTATTTGGTATGCTTGGTAATGCATGGCTGATGCTGGAAGTAAGCATTATCACAATGAGTTTTATACACTTATATTCATTTCTTAAAATTATTCCACAACATCCTTTTATAACAGGTCAATGGGAATAGGTGCATCTGAAAATCACTTGGTGTGCTATTGGGGAAAAATAAAACAGCATTCAGTGTAGATTTCCCAAAGCTGACTGATGTGGTGATATTGTGTTCCCCAAAATATTGTGTATGCTAATAAACTTATCTGGGGTCAGAGAACAGGACAGCCACAATATTAAACATAGAGGTTAGGCAGTGGTAGCATACGCCTTTAATCCTAGCATTCCAGAGACAGAAATCCCTCTGGATCTCTGTGAGTTCAAGGCCACACTGGAAATGGCCAGGCACGGTGATACACGCCTTTAATCCCAGCACTTGGTAAGCAGAACTAGGTAGATCTCTGTATGTTCAAGGATACAGCCAACATTGGAGACACACGCCCTTAATCTCAATACCAACCATAGAAGACCTGGAGGTCTATGAGACAGGCAGTGACGAGGCAGTCACGTAGTTGGGTTTACAACCAATGAGAAGGCAGAACAGAACTCTTATTTAAAGGCGAACGCACAGGAAGTAGCCCTTTTCGGAGAGGTCTCTTGGCGGGAGAGGCTAGCTGGCAGAAAGTGGTAAGACTCTTAGCTCTGACCTCTTGGGCTTTCATCTTTACATTGGCTCTGTGTTTCTTATTTAATAAGACGGTTGGTTACATCTACATTTGGCGCCCAATGTTAGTGGTACGAATTCATGAAAAAGGTGCTTGTGGGCCCCAGCTCAGGCCCGAGCTACACTTGGCCAGTTGTGGTGGTGCATGCCGGTAGGATTTACTGAAGGAGGCAGAGGCAGGAGAATCCCGAGTTTGAGGCCGGCCTAGGAGGCTTGGGAGAAGCTTTGGCCCGGACCGAACCAAAAACAGTGGTGGGACCATGGAGGCAGTGGCTGCTGCTCCGAGTTGCCAGCTCCTTCTCATCATGTTGGTGACTGCAGTGATGCTGCTACCTGGAATGAAGGATTTACTACTGTTTGTTCAGAGAAGAATTGCCAGGACCATCGTGTTACAAGAAAGCATCGGCAAAGGTCAGTTTGGAAAAGTTTGGCAAGACAAATGGTGGGGAGAAACTGCTGTGAAGATTTTCTCTTCTAGGGAAGAATGTTTATGGTTCCGAGAGACAGACATTTATCAGACTGTGATTACTCCAAACCACAGAGGAGGCAAAAAAAAAAAAAAAAAAAAAAAAGTCTGCAGGGAACCATGACCACGCCTAACAGTGACTTTGGAATCTTCAAAAGGATGACAGGATCCCACAATGATGATTCTACATGGACTATGGTAAAGCTATTAAGCTGATTAACACCACGGAAAGATTGACTTTGGAGTACAAATTGTTTAGGACAATTTCAAGATGACTAGCTGAGATGATCCAGCCTGACAGACTACTCAAACAAGGACTTGTGACAAGCCCTGAAATTTCCTATTATGCAGAGACTAGACAAATGATACAGGACTTGACAATTAACCTGAAAATTTTCTTTTCAAGATTCCCTAAAGATATCTTCACCCCTAGAAAGAAAAAAGATAAAGAAAAAAGGATAAATAGGTAGATCACTGAATCTACACTGAAAAGAAAAAGGAGAAGATATAAAAATGACAAAAGGTACTTATCTGGGGTCAGAGAACAGGACAGCCACAATATTAAACATAGAGGTTAGGCAGTGGTAGCATACGCCTTTAATCCTAGCATTTCAGAGACAGAAATCCCTCTGGATCTCTGTGAGTTCAAGGCCACATTGGAAATGGCCAGGCATGGTGATACACACCTTTAATCCCAGAAAGCCACACCTTTAATCCCAGGGAGTGGTGGTAGAAAGCAGAAAGGTATATAA